>MJUU01030175.1:0-39991 GCA_002080025.1 Modiolus philippinarum
GAACAAAATGCACTATAGAACATTTACAACATTTAATTACCTATAACAACATATTGTCGTTATCAGTCGAGATGTATTTACATGCTATGCTGAATGCATTAATACACAAACTAACAAAATTCAAAATATGAAAAATCAACCTATCAGATTGATTTAACACAGAGCTTAGGGGCTAAAGGGTCCTCAACTGATACATCCAAAATTTTTCTCTCTTTCGAATGGTCTCCTTGTCCCAGTTGTGATTGAATTCGATGATTTGGAATATCAAAAGAGTGTCCAGTGTTCCTCAGGTGACGTTTGAGTGGACAAGTCCTGTTGTTTCTGTAGAAGGATCGGTGATTATTGAATTTCAATCAAAATTGGGACAAGGAAACCAGAGATAAATTTTGGATGTATCAGTTGAGAACCCTTGAGCCCCTCGGCCTCAATGAAAAAATTCTAAAATTTATAAGTTTTATGTAGCATCTGTGGAGTGAAAATCGTCATTCAAAAAGTAAAGCGCGCGACATAAATAAGATATGACTCTGTGCTTTTTTTGTAACGACATTTCTATTGGAATGTAATGTTTACGTCACAGACAATATGTTATACAGTCAGTGACTGTATATCATAATGTCTATAGATACAGTCAATGAATTAGACGTTTGTAGTTTAAGTATCAGGAATAACATAAGGACGTCTGTAGCCAAATGGATTAGTGAACGATTAATATCACAAGTAAAGCTGTTGGTAGTAATAGAAAAAGTAGAATAAATTGACGCTCTGCAGAGATACGTATAAACAAACTGTCTGGTTACTAAATATAAACTAAAAATTAACCGGCATCTAACAAACAATACCGCTCATGTCGACGCTAAGGGCCGTCTTGAACTTATTATGAGGTGTTAGGGTTTGCTCATTGTTGAAGGCATCATGGTGGCTTCAAGATGAAGAACAACAATAAAAACGTTTTTCCATTGTTAAATTTGGTTTCCCTGTGTTTATTGTGATTTTGTCTCATGTACATTAACTCCTTATCCTTCTATTCATGTGTAAAATAGAATAAATCTTCATTTTATGTTTTTTCTATGATTACAGCAAACATTAGACGATATTAGTTTCATATGGAATAGGCACAGAATAAGGCCATACAGACAAAGGATTTCCAGGTGTGGACGACCTTTTATGTTGTACTATACCCCATCAATTGTCAACACTATGAACTATGGTTTTCCTATGAATGAAAAGGATGTTCGAACATGTGAGGAAGAGATCGGACCGTTGGTCATTTCCAGATGTAGTTAATTAATTGAAAACTTGTGTACTTGTATAATGGAGGAGCATGATATTATTTTACCACATTTCCAGTTGACATGCGCGATTGGTACATATTTCTGAGAGAAGACATATTGAATAGCCTGTAGATATTATTTATTATAATTCTTATTCTTATAACAGGATACAAGTAGCACATCGATGTTGCAAGTTATTTATGTTACGGTAGATACGGGACGCACATTCATTTATTTCACGCCATGTGGTTTGATTAAAATCTGATGTATCAATTAATAACCAAAATGTAATGATAGCTTGATACTTCAACTTATGACTATCATTTTACTGAATATTATCAATAATACAAGCTGCCAATTAATAATTCTTTTTCTTTTGTTGTGATGCTATGTATCTGCTTTTATTATCTCTAATATTTCACGTTATGTGTAGACATTCAAAATAATAATAAACAGAGGAATGCTAACAGTTTCAAAAAAAAACATACTGTTATTATATTATAACCCTTACCATAAATTGAAGCAAAGTTTACGATCGTACTTGCGGACGATGGAGTCTAAGTAGTTGCAAAATCTCACTTTGCCTTTCATCAGGTGAGTTCAAAAGGATGGCGTCAAAGGAATCTCGTATTACCCAAAATATTATAAGAGCAGATATGCGAACTGAAATTGCAGAACATTGCCTGGTTCAGTCTACCACTGACGATTGTTAGTGCCGATATCAAGTTCGCCTATCCCGTTGTCCTTTTACTATTGTGTTTCTCTGTCTTTCTAAATGGTTGCGTGGTCCTAAAAGTACCGATACCGTGTCCGGGTATCCCGTTGTCCTTTCGATATTGTGTTTGTCTGTGTTTTAAAAGTTGGTTTTGGAATGGCTGTTTGGCCGTTTTAATGAATGAATTCTATTAATAATTTGCCATGAACAATTTGGTCATTACTTGGCATCGGTCTTCGTTTCCAATCATTGTCATTCTATCATGGTCATTTGCCACAGAGAACATATGAGCTTTGCCAATATATCTAAATTTTTCTTATAGCTTAAAGATGTTTTCCTCTGTATTTATGGAACAAATTCTAACCAAACATTGGTGGAATGAATCTTGATTTGTAATGTTTTCCCGAATTCCAACCAAGATACCTGCTGTTATTATAAATACAATGTTGAGAAAAGAATGCACAATGACACGATCCTCATCCAAAATGACTGCCATAGTAACAATTAATGTCACTGATACTGGAGGCATTTTTTAACTTCACATTTACACAGAAATAGTATTTTATAGTCATAAATATGAAATGTGTTTAATTACACACCCTCAATCAATTGCAAGATGACTTCCATAGCCTAATATTTTAACCATTACAGACATGGGAACATTGCAAAGATCATTTCAGCTCACTTGGCTAAAAACAGGGTGAGCTTTTACCATACATTGCGTCTATCATTCGCCAGTCCATCCACCATAAACTTTTCATTCAGATGTTCTCCTCTGAAACTACTGGGCCAATATGAACCAAACTTGGCCACAATAGTCTTAAGGTGGTTCCCTGCAAAACAATATGTTTTTCAGGTCTGTGCTATACCCCAGGTGACCGCCATTGAGGAACATAATTTTGACACTAGACCCTATTGGAAAACACATTCAAAGATCTCAGGAACTGACAATGTAATTTGTACCAATCTTGGCCATACTTGGTCTTAGATGTTCCCTTGCAAAAAAGATGTTTTTCAGGTATTGTTGAAGGCCTCATGGTGACTTCAAGATGAAGAACAACAATAAAAACGTTGTTCCATTGCTGTGTTTTACCATGTATTTGTAGAAATTCTGTCTCATTTTCATTTACTCCATATCCCTTCTTTGTTAATTTAGGACAGGAGATTGTCTCTCCTGCAGTGTGGAGTCTGTAAAAAGATTCCCCTTGAGAGAGATGTATGCTCTATATACATTACAGTTATGGTGTACGTGTTTTTGAGAGAATTTCTCATATGAATGCAATATTATTCTTTCAAATTTTGGCTTTTTAATTTTTTTTTAATTCAAAATTGTTTTTCTGACCACCAGTTTATTGTGCCCACGTCTCATGTTTTCATTATGGCAAGTTTTCTTACGATTGGCTCGATGAGTGCCCTGTGGTTGTTTAAATATTGTGATCGACCTCTAGTAGTCTTTTTGTCGGGAAATTGATGACAGCGATTGTAAGAACACTTTGCCAGTTAAGTTTATGTTTGTTGACGATCCCGCATCCATGGATCAAAGGAGAAAAAGACATGGATGTAGCGTTGAATACGCAATGAATACCACTCAAACCGGTGCTAGGGGTCGTCTTGATCTTGCTATGAGTAATGCTCATTGTTGAAGGCCTCATGGTGACTTCAAGATGAAGAACAACAATAAAAGCGTTGTTCCATTGCTGTGTTTTACCATGTATTTGTAGAGATTTTGTCTCATTTGCATTTACTCCATATCCCTTCATTGTTAATCTGCTATATCCAAAGATCTTTTCTGAAACCGCTGAGACAATTTGAACCAAAAATGGCCACATATAGTTCTAGGTGGACCCTTGCGAAAGGGATGCTTTTCGGGCCTGTGCTATATTCAAGATGGTTACTAGCAGTGAAAATAGATTTATTATTTGACCCTAAGGGAAAACTCATTCAAAGGACTTCTCATCTGAAATTTGCTGAGCCAGTTGGAACCAAACTTTGCCACAATTTTTGGTTTTTCCCGCAGAATAAAGGTAAAAGGAGTTCTGAGCTTTTTCACCATCACTAAGAGTTTGTCGTCAACCCTTCTGTCCTCGATCCAGGCTTTCATCTTTTCTTAAATCACTCGGCAAATTTGTATTAAACTTTGATGGAATGACCCTTACGTAGTTCTTCTTCAAAACTATACCTACGTTTCTAAGGTGTACATATTTCTTATACTTTGACTGTGTATCTTTGACCGTAATATCCTGAATATCGTTTTTAGCTCTCCATGCTATAAGCAGGGTGAGCTTTTGTCGTGACTTTACGACCGTCGTCCGTCCGTCGTAAACTTTTCATTCAAAGATCTTCGCCTATGAAACTACTGGGCCAGTTGGAACCAAACTTAGTCATCGTAGTCTTTGGGTGCTCCACTTTGACACAAAAGTTTTTCTTGTTCGTACCTTATCCAAGATGGCGGAAAACATGGTTTAACAAATGACCCTATTGGAACATTTTCAAAGATCTTCTCTGAAACCACTGGGCCAATTGGAACCATACTTTATCCTTCAAAAAAGAGTTTTTCTTGTTCGTACCTTATCCAAGATGGCCGTCTGAAGGGAAAGTAGTTTTACATTGGACCATATGGGAGAATGCATTTACCCAAAAACTACCTGACCTGGTACAACCAAACTTGGTCCCTATGGGCGTACTTTTTGAATATATATATATCTTACAGATAATATATCAAAATCCCGCCTTTCAGGTCTGGGTCCAATTTAGAATTGCTGGAAATGGGAAACTTACCTTTACAAATGTTAAAGCACAAGGTTCCAGGTTAGCGATATAGGCTCTTGGGAACCTCTTTGCTATGCCTTTGTACTTTGAAAATTGTCGCTACAACTATATGTAATACTTTCAAACAAACTTTTCTATGCGAGAATGAAAGTCGCTTCGTTTTTTAGGTCACCTGGCCAAAGGCTGTGTGAGCTTTTGTCATCACATGGGGTCCGTCGTCGTCCGTTGTCTTCCGTAATCTTTTAATATTTTGGCTATCTCCTCTAAAACCGTCGGACCAATTTTAACGAAAATTTAGAGAATGAAATAAAAGGATATGGTGAAAATGTACGTGAGACAAGATCACAGTATAAATAAAGAAAAATCAAATTTAACAATCGAACAACGCTTTTATTGTTGTTCGTCATCCTGAAGGCCACCATGAGGTCTTCAGCAATAAGCAAGCACTCATACCTTAAAGTAGGTTTACAGGAATGATGTATGGAAGGTCCTCCACAAAGATTGTCGAATTTTTTCCGGTCTGCCAAAAAACATGGCTGCCAGCACAAGACATGGTTTAACATTGGACCCTATGGGAAAAGCATATATGTGTTATCTCCTCTGAAGAGTCTTGTTTAAATTAAACCAAACGTATGGAACATCTTCTACTAAGATTACCTGACCAAGGTGAGCGATACAGGTTCAGTCTTCTAACCCTCTGGTTTGTATATAAGTAGACACCACGAAATTACTTCTAGAAAACACTTTTTGATAGCATTATATGCGTTTGTAGCGATACATTGCATAGTACAGTCATAAAAACGTTTTAACGGAAGAAAGGGGATGTTATGAAAGGGGTTCCATATATGGTCCGGTGGTCCAAGGTTGCCCCAAAACTGTGTCTTACAGATCAAAGTTCCAGTATAAGAGGTATAGGTACAAGTGATAATTGCATCGATGTAATAGATAACCTCAGGGATTTTCAGTCCACCAGTAGAGGTAAACACCACAGAACTAAATACCGAAGTTCCCGTGAATTTATTTTCTGCATATGCGCATTTCGACAATTTATGTCTCTTCAGTGCAGATTGAATCTAAATGTTTGGAAGTCCATAAACCCAAAGATGTTTAAAACTGACAGAGAGCAAATAACAAATATGATCTAAATGTAAAGCCAAAAATCAGCTAAGGACAGAGCTTTGCATGAGGGAGATACTCCTTAGTTTTTAACAATTTTACAAAAATTTAGATATTGTTAGGTTCCAAAAATTATCGGCTTTCGGGTTAGTACCGAAGTGCTGACTACTGGGCTGGTGAATACCCTCCGGGACTAACAGTCCACCAGCAGTGGCATCGACCCAGTGGTAACAAATAACTAAATACCAAAGTTCCCGTGAATTTATTTTCTGCATATGCGCATTTCGACAATTTATGTCTCTTCAGTGCAGATTGAATCTAAATGTTTGGAAGTCCATAAACTCAAAGATGTTTAAAACTGATAGAGAGCAAATAACCAATATGATTTAAATGTAAAGTCAAAAATCAGCTAAGGACAGAGCTTTGCATGAGGGAGATACTCCTTAGTTTTCGATAAAATTTACAAAATTTTAGATATTGTTAAGTTCCGAAAATAATCGGCTTTGGGATCAGCACCGAAGTACTGACTACTGGGCTGGTGAATACCCTCGGGGACTAACAGTCCACCAGCAGCAGCACGTGGTTAGCCAGCAATCATAGGATTTTCTAGGGAGGGTTATTTATATTTCGTTGCATATTATTATACGCCCTGCAAACGAAGTTTGGTGGGGTATATAGGAATCACCATGTCTGTCCGTCTGTCCGTCCGTCCCCTTTCGTGTCCGGAGCAGAACATTTTTACCGTAGAACCTAGGATTATCAAGCTTGGTGTGTGGATGCATGATGGGAAGACGATGTGTCGCGTACCAAATTTAGGTCACTGTGACCTTGACTTTGACCTTTGACCTTTATGATAGTAAAACCGTGTCCGGAGCAGAACTATTGTACCGTAGCACGTAGGATTATCAAACTTGGTGTGTGGTTGCATCATGGGAAAACCATGTGTCGCGTACCAAATTTAGGTCACTGTGACCTTGACTTTGACCTTTGACCTTAATGAGAGTAAATCCTTGCACATTTTATGCGGAAAGCTTGGTTAAATCAGCTTTTTATCCACCGAATTATATATTATTTAATTATTACCCTTTAAATGAAGTGCCAGATATGAACTGATTGTAATTTCAGTCCTGACAGGCTTTATTTCTGTTAGATTCACTTTCCAATTACCATGTGGCTGAAGGTGAAATTTCAAAATGACATGCCCTGGTACTCAAATGCAGGTGCGGGGGTATTAGTCTGGTTTTGCCGACAGCTCTAGTTTGTTTCGTCTTCGACAAGAATTTTTTTCTCTCCCGACAAAACAAAAAAAAAATCTTTCAATTTTTGCATTACATATATCGTCAGCTGATGGTAAAACAAACTTTTTTTATTCAGGAAACAATTGCAAATAAGTTAACCCAAAAAAATCCATTATTTAGTCTTACTTGCTCTCCTTTTCCATTATTTGTCCAACTTGCTCTCTTTTTCCATTATTTAGTCCTTCTTGTTCTCCCTTTCCACTATATGTCCTGCTTGCTATCCCTTTCTATTATATTGTCCCATTTGCTCTGATTTTCCAGTTTTTTGTTCCACTTTCTCTCCTTTCCCATTATTTAGTCATACTTGCTCTCCTTTCCAATTATTTGGTCATACTTGCTCTTCTTTTCTATTATTTTGTTCGACTTAATCTCCTTTTCCATTATATAGTCAAACTTGCTCTCTTTTTCGACTATTTGTCTCCTTTGCCATTTTCTTTTTATCCTGCTTGCTTTTCTTTTTCTTGTTTTCTTCTACTTATCCTTTATCCCTCTTATTTGTGCATTTCACAAAGATGTCCTACTTCTCCCATATTTGACTGGACATTGTCGTATTGGTCCACCTTTCATTTTAAAATTGCATTGGCAAATTTAACTATATTATAAAACTTTAGTTAATAATGTGTAATTATGTTAATAATACATATTTTTAGCTCACCTGACCCGAAGGGTCAGGTGAGCTATTGCCATCACTTGGTGTCCGTCGTCCGTCCGTCCGTCGTCGGTCTGTCCGTCCGTCGTAAACTTTTTCAAAAATCTTCTCCTCTGAAACCACTGAACCAATTTTTTCCAAATTTGGCCTGAATCATCACCAGGGTATTTTGTTTCAAAATTGTATCCGATGAGTCCGAGGACCAAACAGCATGGCTGCTGTTACTAAAAATAGCACATAGGGGTAAATTTCTGTTTTTTTGCAAATAACTCAAAAACCGTTACAGATATTAAAAATCTGACTAGGATAAAAGTAATTAGCATGACAAGATCTACCTGCCCTGCGATTTTGAAGAAAATCTGATTACCCATTTTGGAGTTATTGCCCTTTTTCCGAAAATTTTTCAAAATTTTAATATATTTCATTTTTTATCAAAGAAACTACAACAGAAAGAAGTCAACTTTAAATTGCAAAAATGTTCAGCATATCAAGATCTACCCTTCCTGAAATTTTGGAGAAAATTCAAAAAGCCTTGTAGGAGTTATTGCCCTTTTTCACGGAATTTTCAAAATTTTCATAATTTTCAATTTTCATTTCCAAAACTATAGAAGATGAAGGTTAAGTGTAAATTGATAAAATGTTTGCCATGCTGTGGTGAGTTCGAAACGGGTGTTGAAAATTGTTCGTAGACCGCCATTTTTAAAATGGCTGCCAAAAAAAGGTGGGAAAATTCAACATTGTTCGATTTCAATGAAATTGTTTTCCAAATAGATATTGATGTTGCGACTTCATAACCAGTTGAAAATTGTTTGTTGACCGCCATTTTCAAAATAACCGTCAAGAAAGGCGGGAAAATTCAACTTTGTCCGATTTCAATGAAATTTGGTTTCCAAATAGGTATTGATGTCGCAACTTCAAAACTGATGTTAAAGATTGTTCATTGAATGCCTTTTTCAAGATGGCCGCCAAAAAAGGCGGGAAAATTCAACATTGTCCAATTTCAATGAAATTAGGTTTCCAAATAGATATTGATGTAGCGATGTGTTTCTTCACAATGAAATACAAATGTATGTTTAAACTAGATTATACATGTAAAGGGGAACCCCTGCCTAAATCTTTTTATGGAAAGGGGGACTTGGAATGTTTTGATTTCAGCAATATGTATTATCTGAATTATAAGGGAAACCCTGCCCAAATGTTTTTGAATGATGGTCTGAAATAGGTTGTAATGGATAGTGGGGCTTTAAATTACCATGGAAACTGCTGAATCTACTTGCCCAATTGGAACCAGACTTGGTGACAACTGTCAATATCCGATACCTATCGAAAAATATTTTTGGTAAGTGCATGTATTCCAAGATGGCCGCCAGCGGGGGACATAGTTTAACATTGGACCCTATGGGAAAAACACATTGAAAGACATTCTTCTCTGAAACTACTTGGTCAGTTGGGATCATAACTTAATTGGTCACAATAGGCCTTTAATGATCTTCTTAAAAAATTATGTCTTACATGTCTTTACCTCATCCAAGATGGCCGCCAGCGGGGACCATTGTTTAACATCTAGAAAATGAGACACTTTAACATTGGGTTAATTTGGGCTGCAGTTTATGCCAGTCATGGACCAGGTGAGCTATACAGGCTCTTGTAGATCCTTGTTGCTGGTGCTACTCCAAACCAATAGATTGACTATATATAATTTTACACAACAAAATGAGTTATACTGTGTGGAGCTAAAACAATTCTTTGTAACAGTCTTTATTTAGTCTAGAAATATGATTGAATTAGCAAAAGAGAATACGATAACTCAATTTACACATAAGAGAAGGCTTTTATGTCTAATTTGAAGTTGAGCTATTTGATATGACATCATAAAGCGTCTTGCTCCTTTCATCAATTTTTACCAGTGCTCGCGTTATCATCGCGTTATCATCTCACCATATTGCCATTACTTAGGTTGGTTTTACGACGGTGAAGGCAGCTGCTACAGCGAATCGCTAAAGAACAGAATATCAACTAGCGCGGCAATGACAACAACATAGAGACAATTTCAAAATAAGAGCAAATTACAAATATCATTTCAAGCAGTAGCCGAAAAAAAAACAGCCACCACTACCGTAAAAAAACCTATGCAGCAACGGCAACTACATGGTGAAATAAGCCGATCAAAAGTGATGAAATGGGCATGCAAGTGTACTCAACAAGAGAAATGAAAACCATGGGAAAACAAAGACATCCATAAAGGACAATGACCGAACAGTTACAAGGGACAATCCAAGAAGAATCTCGTGATATCCCAAAAACAAACACCAGGGCGCTTCTGTGAAAACGACGTAGACGTGATAGATGACACTCCATTTTCCGATGGAGCCCTCATCGAACTTCGATGTGTAGGATCGTTTTCGGTGAAAGGGAAAAGAAAACAATCACTTCCGGTCACTGCATAGGCTAAACCCCTCTGCAGCATCTGGGCTAGTAGCCAGGTACTTTCGGTTGCGCATGTCAAACGTAGAGGGATCGTTTCTGGTCATGTGAATTCCGGTGATATGATTTCCGGTCCACGAACGCCAAGACGTCATATCCGATATTTCCATATCAGCTCTACCTCATATACGACCTGAATACCTCCTCTTTATTACCTAAAACATAATCTTATGTGCCATTATCAAATCACATGGCGTGAAATAAATGAATGTGCGTCCCGTATCTACCGTAACTTAAATAACTTGCAACATCGATGTGCTACTTGTATCCTGTTATAAGAATATAATAAATAATATCTACAGGCTATTCAATGTGTCTTCTCTCAGAAATATGTACTAATCGCGCATGTCAACTGGAAATGTGGTAAAATAATATCACGCTCCTCCATTATACAAGTACACAAGTTTTCATTTAATTCACTACATCTGGAAATGGCCAACGGTCCGATCTCTTCCTCACAGGTTCGAACATCATTTTCATTCATAGGAAAACCATAGTTCATAGTGTTGACAATTGATGGGGTATAGTACAACATAAAAGATCGTCCACACCTGGAAATCCTTTGTCTGTATGGCCTTATTCTGTGCCTATTCCATATGAATCTAATATCGTCTAATGTTCGCTGTAATCATAGAAAAAACATAAAATGAAGATTTATTCTATTTTACACATGAATAGAAGGATAAGGAGTTAATGTACATGAGACAAAATCACAATAAATACAGGGAAACCAAATTTAACAATGGAACAACGTTTTTATTGTTGTTCTTCATCTTGAAGCCACCATGATGGCTTCAACAATGAGCAAACCCTAAAACCTCATAATAAGTTCAAGACGACCCCTACCGTCGACATGAGCGGTATTGTTTGCTAGATGCCGATCAATTTTTAGTTTATTTTTAGTAACCAGACAGTTTGTTTATACGTATATATGCATAGCGTCAATTTATTCTACTTTTTCTATTACTACCAACAGCTTTACTTGTGATATTAATCGTTCACTTATCCATTTGGCTACAGACGTCCTTATTTTATTCCTGATACTTAAACTACAAACGTCTAATTCATTGACTGTATCTATAGACATTATGATAAACAGTCACTGACTGTATAACATATTGTCTGTGACGTAAACACTACATTCCAATAGAAATGTCGTTACAAAAAAAAGCACAGAGTCATATCGTATTTATGTCACGCGCTTTTTTTTTTTTGAATGACGATTTTCACTTCACAGATGCTACATAAAACTTATAAATTTTAGAATTTTTTTCATTGAGGCCGAGGGGCTCAAGGGTTCTCAACTGATACATCCAAAATTTATCTCTGGTTTCCTGGTCCCAATTTTGATTGAGATTTAATAATCACCGATCCTTCTACAGAAACAACAGGACTTGTCCACTCAGACGTCACCTGAGGAACACTGGTCACTCTTTTGATATTCCAAATCATCGAAATCAATCACAAATGGGACAAGGAGACCATTCGAAACAGAGAAAAATTTTGGATGTATCAGTTGAGGACCCTTTAGCCCCTAAGCTCTGTGTTAAATCAATCTGATAGGTTGATTTCTCATATTTTGAATTTTGTTAGTTTGTGTATTGATGCATTCAGCATAGCAAGTAAATACATCTCGACTGATAACGACACCTTAAATCAGTCTATATGTGCCTTGACGAAGAGTCACGGAGACTCGAATATAGCACAATTGTATTTAAATAGTGTTGTTTATTGCTCTTTTTAGTTTGTGTATACAAATAAATATATATACATATGTATCCTATTTTTGGGTACTAATGCTGATGATGAGAAATTAATTAAGGAAATGGTCATACAGCTCATTAAAATTAATTGCAGTTTGAGTTAACATATGTATTGTGGTCTCGTGTCCATTTACTCTATATCCTTCAGTAAAATATAATCTACAAGATAATTTGACTTCTGATACGACATAATTATAATTTGATATACAATTTCCATTACAGTCTACCTGTATCATTTGGAGAAAGCAGAACCGCGAAAGTTCTTGGTCCAGATATCCTCAATCATGCAGCCAAGATTCATTGAGTTCTTGAAAATAGTTTATCCAATATTGAATTCCTTGTCGTCTTATCATACACCAGAAGCTCTCAATTCTCTAGTTGTTCACGCTCTTGCCATTCAGGAAACTTCTGTCACCCGCAAATTCATCGTGGTGGTTTCTTCGGAGGAATGTTTGAATGCCCTTTAAGTGTACATTTTCAGTTCCCATATCTGCTCTTACCCTTTTGGGATAGGCGCCATGTTTCAGGATGCCTTCAAGAAAGTACAACAATTACATTCGGATTTTTATTTGACATGCCAGCTTTTAACCAAATTACATGTCGTGAAAATCCATCTATGCATACTTGAATGCGTATTCCGTATCTAGATAGCTTGTCATATCCATTGATGTGCCACATTGCGTTTGGATCTGGTGCAGAATAAACACGTCTTCTAAGTCTTCCTTTCTTTCTGATGGCTAATGGCTATCTTTTTAGCGTGCGAACACTTATAACATGTCCATGTAGAATATACATACACCTCATAATGTCCTTATGGCACAATCCTTGCTTGAAGTATACAGTAACAAGTTTGTCCCTATCCATTGCTATTGTGGCACTGTTTACTAAAGATGAATTTGGTAGATTGCCGTTAGATATTCCAAGATTAAAGTTGGAATTTCCGAGATTAAAGTTGGAAATTCCAAGGTTAAAGTTAGAATTTCTGAGATTAAAGTTGGAAATTCCAAGATTAAAGTTGGAAATATCAAGATTAAAGTTGGAAATATCAAGATTTAAGTTGGAAATATCAAGATTAAAGTTGGAAATTCCAAGATTAAAGTTGGAAATATCAAGATTAAAGTTGGAAATTCCAAGATTAAAGTTGGAAATATCAAGATTAAAGTTGGAAATTCCAAGATTAAAGTTGGACATATCAAGATTAAAGTTGGAAATTCCAAGATTAAAGTTGGAAATATCAAGATTAAAGTTGGAAATTCCAAGATTAAAGTTGGAAATATCAAGATTTAAGTTGGAAATTCCAAGATTAAAGTTGACATTTTGAAGAAAAAATAATAAAAATGTGGCCCTAATACGCTTCCGTAGAATATTCCTTAAATCTTGGATTTTTAAGAGACAGTACATCGGCTATCTAGCAAGACATTGCCGTGTCATGAGAAGAACTTCAGTTGCACAGAACTTTGTCCTTGTCTGTACTGAAATTGCAAAAACCGTGGTCAAAATCTGATGTCAACATGAATGACGATGAGGATGAATCGTAATGATATGAAAAACATAGTACATAGTAAATAGCAGTGACGGTCTTTGAAACAACGGCAGTAGAATACCGAAGGAACAAAGCACAAGATTACACAAATCAAAGTCCAGAGACAAGGCAAAAGCAAGAACACCAAAAGACGGAAGACCAAAGACACCACATGCCTACAAAACACTCGAACGTTACATATACAACACAAAAAACTAAAGCACTAACAGTGTGAAGTGTATCTCCGCTGCCACCTGATTCATTCAATGCGTTTGAACATGTACATTTTACTTCTTCTGTAGTGAAAACAAAATGAAAACAACCCCCTCCCCCCAAAAAATAAATAATAACATTAAAGAAATTTGTAAAGTTTGAAAAATACATTTCAAATTTATTTCTTATGTTTATATGAAAACAAAAATTTAAAGAAAAACATAAAAAAACTAAATCTAAAAAAAGTACAAAAAGTACAAAAAAATCATCCCAAATTATATAAATAAACCTACTTTTAAAACTAAAAAACTTCCTGTGGTATCTGGTATGACCTTGTCGTGGTTGGTACTCTTCCTATGATATAATTTATTCCACTTAACTAACAAGAGACTACTTTAATATAAGACAGCAGGACATTCTGATATTTAAGGGTCAATTATGGGCGTAATTGTCAGAAGTATGACCAATAAACTCTTGGTATCATTTGACTTAAAACATCTATAAAGTATATCGTTAATTTTTATGTAAATCTCAAAGTTGAAAAGGTCAAGGTCATTTCACTAACTGTTTATGCAGAGAGCAAGTCATGTTTTTGGACCCCGCTCATACATTCACTCCCTTAGAATCGCTTAATGTAGAAAGGTGATCAAAATTGTTACCAATGGTTTAAACATATGTTATTGTAGACATGTATAACCATTAAAGTTAATTTTTGAACTTCACGTTGAAATTAATGACAGAAAAGTGACTGAAATGAGTTTACAAGAATTTTCATAGTTGGACCTTTGACCTTCTTTTAAAAAACATTCGTGACCACTTCTACATTTGACGAACGGTGAAAACGGATAGATAAAAAACAACGGCAGTAGAATATCGAAGGAACAAAGGAGTGAAATTCACAAAAATCGAAGTCCAAAGACAGGGCAAAAACGAGAACACAGAAAACAATGACGCGAGAAACAAAAACAACGACGCAAGACAGACACAAAGCACAGAAACAGAAATCACAACATTCAGAACAAAGGCACTCACAGTGTGAACTCCAGTGAAACTGAGAGTGACATCAGGTGCTCCGGAAGGGTAAGCATGACCTTTCGAATGATGTATAATATAGCATGATGTTAGGTGGGTTGATTAAAATCCTAAACTAGACGCCTTTTTGAATTTCGTTGCTCCACCAATAGAAATAAACATAAAAATAAAATCATTTGTTCAAAAATTGAACACAACTCTCACAATATAAATGAGTGTCTACAAATCATTTTCGAGAATATTACATAATTCAAAAACACATGTAAATTACTCTTCAAGTCGCTTTTATTACAAAGGACGGAAAAAAGCATTAATAACTCTAAAATCGCATCGCAAGGTAACATTTCGGTTCTTTGTTGAGAGGTTACTATTGTTATCTATTATTATTATTATTTTGTTTGCATTTTAGCCGTTATTATACAGGTATATTTTGTTAAATTTGTTATACCAAATATTTGCAATGATCCATAAGGAATATATATTTCAGAACATCAAAGATTACATGTCTACGGAACACTATAAGTCTGAACGGGGTATTTTTTCTATAGAACTCTACTGCAGAGTACTCGACAAGAGTCAACTTGTCTAAAAAATAGTCATGATCAAAGTCTTATTCAGTCTAAAATTAACTGAACGAGGCTTGACCTCACCCGACCTAAACTGAGAGTGATGTACAAAATTACCGAACAGAGTTGTCAAGAACAGCCCAAAGGGCAAACAGAAAAGCAGTTGCAAAAGTGCCGAAACAATTGTCAACTGCAATTGTCCTGACCTGGTAATGGCATTGTAAAAGAAACGGTGGGTAAAACCGGTTTTATGGTGCGTTAAACCTCCCCGTTCATTGCGGTAGTCTCCGGTAGTTGCAGTTGACAGATCGTAGACAGTGAAAATAAATGAATCTTGAATCATAATTTGAACAGCAACTTCAATTTTGTCATCAAGGGACTGATAGTCTCGAGATGTCTCGACTAGTCTTAGCTTGTGCTGCGTTGTCTTTTTAAAAAATCAATTGCTTTGAATTTAGCTTAAGTTGAAATGTCATTGTAGTCCACATAGTCATTGAGCTAGTTACTGGCTATATGACAGTGACCTCAAAAATATTTATTACTTCTTAACTTCTTTTCATTCGGCCTTAAAAAATATAATCATATAAAACTCCGTTCTATTTGCATTCTATCCCAATGCATTATTATAGGTTTGACAACGATGAGAGATTGTATCTACCTGGATATCTAATCGGTTTATGTTATTTGAATTTTGAACTGATAAGCCCTGGTTTCCTCATAAGATAATTGTTATTTATGTTTTTCATTCTAGACATCTTTTTATACAATCTATTTTATTGGATTAATTATAACGTATCTTTTATTAGACTGTTGTAATGTTAAAACATATGACAGTTAAGCAATAATAATACATACTTTAAATGTCTGAGGATTCAATAGTAGATTTGACGGTTAAAACTGCAATGTAAAAGCTCCGCGTTCTCATTTGTTATTGCGTTTCTAATTTTGAGTCTTATTTATGTAAAAAGTTGTTCTAAGCGGATAAGGAGCTGGACTAGACAGGGAACCGAGGCAGGTACATAGTGTAATTGACCATCAGTTTTGACCAATCAAATGATATGTTACATTAATGTTGCATTAAAATGATCGAATAACACATGTATAGTTTACCAAATGTTATTTCTCATTTTAAATTATTTCATAACGTTTAAGATTTTCCAAAATGCAGATATTGCCAGAGACTTGTCCTCCATTCATGGCAATTATGTCGTTGTTCAGGCAAATAAGGCTCCTAAAAACATCATTTTCATAAGTAAAATCATTGTTTCAAGAAAGAACTAGGCATTGGTTACATCCATGGCTATCCAACTTACACAGCTACTACTCTGTCTAAGGAGGAAATATTAAAGAGTTGTTTTGCTTTCCTTTTGGATTTCAACCAATGATGAAAACACTTATCTCCTCTCCTTGAACTGTGTACCAAAATTACACAAATGCCCATACAAACAACACTACATCGCTGGATCAGCAAAATGTTCTACAAAACCTATTTCTGATCTGATAACCTCCATCTTGACAGACGTAAAAGAGGGCCTTCAAAATACGGTGATACAGCCTTTCAAAATGTGATGTTAATGAAATGTGGATATTAAAAAAAACTCGAAAGATCTGCTTGACATCTTAAAATCCAGATCATTATCATTATGAGCTTAACATTCAGGATATTACAGATACTTCCACATCGGCCTCGTTCCTTGATCTTCATCTTGACAACAGAGGTACACTACGAACAAAGCTCTATGACAAACGCAATGACTGCACTTTTCCAATAGTCAACTTTCCTTTTCTTTGCAGCAACATCCCAAAAGCGCCAGTATATGGGACCTACATCTAAAAATTCATGCACTACTCGAGGGCTTGTGGCGGATACAGTGATCTCCTTGATAGAGCTCGGTTGCTTACAAGTAGACAACTTTAAAAACGGTGTGTTATCAATAACTTAAAGTCATCCCTACAGAAAATTTACGGTCCACATCACGATCTTATAGATCTCTATGGGGTATATGTTTCAATGTTGACAACAGATTTTTCCCTTTACAACTGAAGTTTGTTTTTCTTCTACCGGATTTGTCTTAACTATCGGAGTTGACATACAGATGTCTTATAAAAAGCAGGAGATGCTTACTTCACCGGTGCACCTGACCTTACCCACGGTTTTATTAGGTCCGTCTTCATTTATCTGCATGCGTATCGTCATTTTTATTATCTGTCCCGTACTCATCTGATGTCCTAGTTTCTTGATGTTTCCGGTATTGCCGTTGTCCCTAGATTTTTTTTTTTTTTTTTTTTTTTTTTTTTTGACAGATGGTTCGGTTCACACTGACTTCATCGATTGTATGTATTCTGAACAATATAAATAATGTGATTTTGTAATAATAATCTTTGATAATCTCTACAATGCAAAAATTTGATGTAATGAAAGCCAAAGATATCGGAAACAAAATACCATCATAAGGGTTGATCCAGCGCAAAGAATGCCGAAAGGAAAAAACAAATAATGGAAAATAACAAGAAAAGGCAGATCTTTGAAGTGTGAAGATAGCTCTTAATTTCCAGAACTTTAATACCGGTATTGGAAATAAAAAAAGAAATAATATAAAATAGTAAAACAGATATAGCTTGATAACGTAATAAAAAATAATCTTACTACAAGCCATTGCTTTAATGATTACTGATATTGATAAAAGTTTTTTTCACAAATGTTAAAAAGAGTTCAACAGTACCGACCTTTTTCGAATAACAAAATATTGAAGTTTATTTATTTTCAGCATATACGCATTTCGACAACTTATGTCTCATCAGTGCACTCATCAGTGCAGATCAAACCAAACATTTGGAAGTCCATTAACCAAAAAAAACGTGTAAAAGCTGATGGAAGACAAATGACCAACATGATCTAAATAGAAAAGCCAAAATTCAGCTAAGGACAGAGCTATGCATGAGGGAGATACTCCTTGATTTAAAAAAAATAAATGTGTAAAATTTAGATATTGCAAGTTTCAATTAAATCGGTTTTCGGCTCAGCACCAAAGTACTGACTACTGAGTTGGTGAATAGCCTCGGCGACTAACAGTCCACCAGCAGAGGCATCGGTCCAGTGGTAACAAATACCAAAATACCGAAGTTACTGTTAATTTATTTTCTACATATGCGCATTTCGACAACTTATGTCTCATCAGTGCAGATAAAACCAAACATCGAAAAGATACATACATGTACTTTGATCATTTAGCATTCAATGATACGTTATAATTAGAAAGATATATTTCTATTTAGTGAAGCTGTCTGGATGATAACCACCATCGATGGAAAAGTTATTGTGCTCAACCTCGTCTTGGGATATAATTTTAACACTGTTGTTCATATACCCCTAATCAAACACTATGATTATAACCTCTCAATACCTTGATGTTATCTCAAATGATGAGACATAAATTGATCAGATTTTTCCTACTCTTGTCTGGTGATAATCTATTCTTAATCCAGGGGCAATTTGGTAAACGCCTTAATGTTATGTATTGCTATCTTCAAAGATAAGAAAATAATTTTGTATAACTCAACACTATATACAGAGTGATAACTGATGATCTTATTTACAAATCATTTGATGAAAAAGAAAAAAATGGAATCTTTATTTTATGAATCAGATTGTGCAATTATCAGGAATGTATATATAATGTCTTTACTGCAAAATCGCCAAAGGCTAATTTTTTTATTTGAATTGAATTAAAAATTCAAATAAACAATGCATTGTTTATATTTCACTGTACACTTATTAAAGTAAATCTGACTGTAAAAGTGGAAATTTTTGCGCGGGGGAATTTTTGCTTCTTTTGCGTTCTAAAATTCNTCCCCCCCCCCCCCCAAGCGAATAGTCTTGTTTTCAAATGTATTTTCAAATGTATATGAATTTTGACAAACCATGATCGAATTTGACAGCTTTGTGTGCAAAAAATTACCCCTTGGAAATTTTTTCGAACAAAACATCCTGCCAAAAGTACCACGTTTATATTATATAACTCATAGATAAGTAATGTTGCGTGGTGGCTACATCGTAGTACAAAATAAGAATAATGGTTCGGCAACAAAAATTTACCAAATCGCTTGTTCTTAGATATGACAGTAAGTGCTTTGGTGCTATATGTTTTAGAATTACTTTATTGGTATTGCAATTCTTTTACGAGTCATTTCAATTTTAACAAGAGACTCAGAGGGATGGTCCTTCATTCTTCACATCACAAAATACTTATGAGACCCGATTCATCAAACCCTTTAAGCAATAACAAACTGATGCCTACTTTGTAATCATAATTAAAAAAAATAGCAAACCAAAGCAAAAATTAACATAATTAACACGGCTCCGTTCTAAGCGTGACCATACTTATTGCTGAGAAATAAATGGTAAATTCACTTGGTAAACAAGTGTTTACTATTTTCTCACATCGTTTTCAATGGTGTTTTCTTTTTAGTATACGTTCAATGATATCCAAACACATTTCAATCAATTTTACATGTACCCCATTAAAGACACCTTTCAAATGCATTAGGGATTTGAATCCATGTCATTCAATAGATCGAGAAAAACACAGTAAGCAAACCTTTTATGACCTGACACAAAATAATAAGTGTCTTCTTCACCTTTTATTCTTTCATCTATGTAAGTTTCGTCAATTCTAATGAAGATATTCTTGATGAGTGCCCTGTGTTTGTCTATATGTTGGAATCGGCCACTAGCTTAAGACACTAATGCTTTTGTCAGGCAACGGATGACAGTGATTGTAAGAGCACTTTGCCAGTTTTATTAATGTTTGTTGACAATCCAGAATACATGAATAGAAAAGACATGCATGTGGCGGAGTTCGACATTTAGCAAAGAATACCATTCAAACCGGTTCTTGGGGCTGTCTTGAACTTACTGTGAGGTATGAGCAAAGCTCATTGTTGAAGGCCTCATGATGACTTCAAGATGAAGAACAACAATAAAAGGTTGATCCTTTGCTTGTTTTTACAATGTATTTGTAGATACTTTGTCTCATTTGTATTTACTCAATACCCTTTAATTCATTATATATAAGACTTTGTCCTTTTATCTACTGATCCTGAAAGTAATAAGTGAACAATTTTTTCATCTACATCAGTTTCGTTCAAATCTATGCAGGCATTCTAAAGATATGCTCAGCAAGCCATTTTTTGCACAGCTTTTGAATTTGATTTCCTCTAGGTTATGTGACCTCGACTTTGACCCATGCCACCAAAATCAATAAGGGTCTTTCTTATATCTGATTCCTTTTAAGCCATGTTTCTTGGAAGAGTGTTTATCGGCGGACAGGGAGAAGGACGGACTGAAGTAAATGCTTATCACATTTAATATATTTTTTGCTCAATACAAAGCAAATAAACATATTTTTTTAAATACATGTTTGAAGTGTCTATTATGGAAGTTTTGTAACAGGAAGCAATTCAAATATGGTTTATGTTAAAGTCGATTTTCAAAAGTACATTGTATATAAGTGCCTTTTTTGAAATGATGGGATATAACTAAAATATTTCTCAAAGGTATAATAATTTACCACTGGGTCGATGCCTCTGCTGGTGGACTGTTAGTCCCCGAGGGTATTCACCAGCCCAGTAGTCAGTACTTCGGTGCGGACCCGAAAGCCGATACTATTTGAAACCTTGCAATATCTAATTTTTTGTAAATTTTGTTGAAACTAGGGAGAATCTCCCTCATGCAAAGCTCTGTCCTTAGCTGATTTTGGCTTCACATTTAGATCAAATTGGTTATTTGTTCTCTATCAGTTTTTGAACATCTTTGAATTAATGGTCTTCCAAAATTTTAGATTTTATCTGCACTGAAGAGACATAAGTAGTCGAAATGCACATATGCAGAAAATAAATTCACAGTGACTTCGGTATTAAGTTATTTGTTACCACTGGGTCGATGCCTCTGCTGGTGGACTGTTAGTCCCCGAGGGTGTTCACCAGTCCAGTAGTCAGTACTTAAGTGCTGACCCCAAAGCCGATACTATTTGAAACCTTGCAATATCTAAATTTTTGTAAATTTTGTTGAAACTAAGGAGTATCTCTCTCATGCAAAGCTCTGTCCTTAGCCGATTTTGGCTTCACATTTAGATCAAATCGGTTATTTGTTCTCTATCAGTTTTTGAACATCTTTGAATTAATGGTCTCCCAAAATTTTAGATTTTATCTGCACTGAAGAGACATAAGTTGTCGAAATGCGCATATGCAGAAAATAAATTCACAGTGACTTCGGTATTAAGTTATTTGGAAAGTGTTGTGTTTTGAACATAGTTTTTTGTCAATGTATTCCAATTCACCGACCAAACAAAAAAAGATCGCTTTAGGGTCTAAATATATAACAATTACGTGCTGAGATGTGTATAGTATCAGCAACTTCTTCAAATTTTGAGAAAATAACATACTTATTCATCTTTAGTACAATATTCTACATGGAATCAAAATTTAAGATGATGCTTTGTTAAATTTAGACTTAAGGACTTAAAGAGTCCCACTTATTTAAGTTTTTGCAATGAAATTATTTTTTTTATTATTTTTTTTTTATTCTACTTGACCTATATATTGAGATATATTTTAATTCAATCACTAACAATTTAGTTAAAAATCATTGCATTTGAGCTTCTAATAAGACATCCGCGGTGTTGATCATGTCAAATCTCGTGGAAGAAACAAAAATCTTAATCTTTTAAAGGCAAAAAATATGTTGTCATCTGCAAAACAGATACTCAATAGCGGTTCACAAGATCGTGATGTCGACCGTAAAACATCTGCAATGACGACTTCGAGTTTAAGTATAACAATAACTGTAAGTTTTCTTGAACAACGCACGAGGAAAGTACGAACTTGCAATAAAAATCAATGATTTAGTTTCATGAACAAAATTTCGAATAGTGTTCATATTTGATGCATAGTATTTAGCGGAATAGAATTCATAGAACCGACTGACTGACTTTGTTAAATGAGGAAGTCATAATTATTACCAATATTTTAATTCACATTTCTTAAATGTAAAATAAAAGCTGTGAATAGTGCATTTTGATTTCGTATTTATTTGCATTTGCTCATCATTGATTTGGAATTTATGTAATGTTGATTCCTAATTTGATTCAAAGCCAACAACTTCTTCAACTAATAGTTTGACGCTTCATTTTTACACAAAACCGGTAAAAATGACCATTTATATATTGTCTAAATACAATGTACACTGTAAGTAATGTAGTAAACATAACACTTACTATTGGAAAAACACTCATATTGTCTTTCCTTAATAAGCAATGAAGGGATGTGAAATAAGTGCACATGAGACAAAGTCTATTCAGATACATAATTAGCCCCTTCTTACGGGTCTACATTTCACAACTTCTTCGATATGCACGAGTATGTAGGGATGTTTCTGACTTCAACGACCGAAATCTTTGTCTAACTGAGAAACTTCTGCATCAAGGGTTTAGATATCATAAATTGATAAAAACATTCTCTAAATTTTATACAAGATACATTGACTTATTAAAAAAATTTGGTTTTACATGCAGGGCTCTTATACATCAGGGCATTTCACATCCAAACTTCTATGGTAATATCATTTAAAAAGTGCATAAATTAAAAAATTGTCCTTCCAAACTTATTAATCCGTTGAACACACTTATTCATAAAGGATATAAATACAGCATTGTTGTTAAATCTGTACTTCTGGTTTTTGTTGGCAAAAATATTGATCATCTCCTAAATGCTTTACACCATAACTAAATTCAAACAATTTTTCATATTGGCAGTATTTGGCATTGCACAATATCATGTTCTTCTTTCATAATTGATGATGTTTTTATACCAAATCTATTTAGAAGTATTTCAATAGAAGTTTAATATGTAAGAAGGCTTGATATCATAGTAAACTGAAATTATGTCCTTAGCTAGCTGTCAGTAATTGCGGGCATTTGTCTAGACAGTACCTGAGTGCATGGTCTTCATGTTTTATGTACTTCATTGTAAGGGCACTAGTCTTGATAAATTGGGCTTTTTCTAGTTTGAGTTTTGCTGTGAGCCTTTTATGCTATTCGCCACACGTGGGGGGGGAGGGTTTGGATCCAAGAAAACGAGTTTAACCCCACCGCAATTTTTGCGCCTGTCCCGGGTCAGGGATATGTTGGTCATTGGCTTGTCCTTGTCTTCTTATAAAATTTTAGTTTCTTGATATTTGGGTTATTGGATGTGATTTGTTCCCATTGATTTATTCACTTTTTTACCTTTTTGGGGCCATTTAGGGCTTGCTATATGGTAAGAGGTTCCTCACTGTGTTGAAGACTGTACGGTGACCCCCAGATAGTTTGTTTTGGGTCGTTTTAACCTGGATATGGGATGTTTTCTCCTTGACATTTACCCCCATTTCCTTTCTTTTTCATACATGGTAAAGCAAACAATGGAACAACGCTTTTATTGTTGTTCTTCATCTTGAAGTCAACATTAAATATTTCACGAAAGGATATGGAGTAAATGAACATGAGATCATAACACATATGTTAACTCCAACTTAAGTCTGTTTTTAGTATCACGACCGGATACATTGGACAAATAAATCATAAAGATCGATGCTTGAGTAAGAGAAATGTTGGTTGTGAGAAAATGTACACAAGACAACACAATTGTTGTGTCTATGATTTTTCCTCAATATTTTTGTCTACATTTTTTATTTAGTATAACAAATTAATTCTTAATCAAAGTTTACGTGAGCTTTTATAGTCCAAATTAAAGACATATATGTAATCTTGTGTAACATATTATCTTTTATTTTTGGAGAGTCAAATATATTAACCTTTAAAAATTCACACTTTATTTTTATACATTCAGTTAATAACCGCTTTATTTAGAAAATGAGTACTGCTCGAAACGGCATACACAATGTCTTTCTTTGGTTTATGTAGCATTGTATACTTGACCGTTTCTAGTTCATTATAATGTGTAGTTCATGCATATTTTGCACAGGCTCAATATCAGACTTGACAGTGTCATTCAACTTGTTACAAAACAATTGCGTCACAATACCGAAGGAACAAAGCACAGGATTACATAAATCAAAGTTCAAAGACAAGGCAAACGCAAAAACACCGGAATACGGAAGACCAAAGACACTTCACACCTATAAAACATACAATCACTTAAAATATAAACTAAAGTACATAAGCATTAGACATGAAAAGGGGACTTCTTTCTTAAATATATTACTACAACAAATGGTAAACTAATCGTGAATAAAGAACCCAAATTGACCCAAAAAAGGAAGAAAAATTTTTGCCTTGTAATGTGATTACTTGACGGAACGGTTATAAACAATAATTAATTTTTAAATAATTTTTTTAAATATTTTTCCGAAGAAAAATTGCTGGTTTGTTATAGGTTTACTTGACAGGAAGATTAGAAAAAAATGAGTTTTGAGAAGAATACACACGTATGGTTCAACATATATTGATTAAATCATAATTTGGACAACTTATTAAATGTTCTTTCAAATTTTCTGGTCTACAGTTCATTTTTTGTAATAAAAAGCAAGGATTCTTCTCTAACATCACCTACAAAAATCATTGTTCCTGGATTTGCGATGACATGATTAAGGCACTGAATCTTTTGCTACAAAAATTTTTTGTTCGTTTTAGCAACATCGTTTATGAACAGTTCGTTGGAAGTCCAATCGGTACTAACTGTGTACCACTCATTGCAGATCTTTTTATGTTCTTTTGAGAACGGACCTTTATGAAAAAATAACATAATGGAACCGTACAAAACAGTGATCAACTTATTTCAATTTTCAATGATAAAAGCAGGTATATCGACGATAACCTTACTATCGACAGTCCCAAGTTTTTAGATTATGTCATTTACCAACAAGAACTGAAACTTAATAAAGCAAACAGTGATTCTTATTACTGCCCATTTCTCGATCTTACTATCATCGTTGGCCCGGTAAAATTAAAACTAAAATTTATGATTTTGGTTTCACTATTACTAATTTCCCTTTTCTCAACGGTGACGTTTCTGTAGCTCAATCATACGGGATGTATATATCTGAATTAGTACGATTCGCACGCGTCTGTTCTACTTTTTGACGACTTTTATGAACGTAACCTTACTATCACATCCAAACAAACTGTTTTTTCTATTTTACAACAAGGTTACAGATTTCATAAATTGTTAAACACTTTTAAGACGTTTTATAGAAGATATGAACATTTGACATCTAAATATAGTGTTACTCACAAACAGCTTATTTCTATGGACATTTCTCGCCCTCTCTTGAACGGAAATATTGTTAACAAATGTGAAAAACTGATAAAAAAAATCCAGCTAAACTGGCAAGTAACTTATATTCTCTTCGTAAATAGGGATTTTGAAAGGATATTCTTCATGATTCCGTTAAATTAGATTAGGGATCCAATGACCTGAAGAATCTTCAGGTATACTGGCCTTTCACGGATACTGCCGATGTCCAGCAGATTCTTTACCATACCCTTCGAGAAGTTTTGAATTTGATTTATCCATCGTAGTGCGACAATGTTCTACCAGCAGACAAGTCTCATTGAGCTAGCCGACAGTTTAGCGGCTAGCACTCCTTGGCCCATCTTTCTAAATTATGTTTTGTTTTATTCTTTCTTTCACAAGATTGTGGTCTTGGGGTTAGTAGTCTATCTGTATTGGGTTTTATGTGTATGTTACTATACTATAGGGAAATTGGATAGAGAAAGGTGAGGTTTGGGTTCCCATAAACCAGTTTAAGCCTACCGCTAGTTCTTGCTTGTGTCGGTACGAAGTCCAGCTATCCCGTGTTCCTATCGTTGTCTGCCTTTTGTTAATAATAAACCACTATTTCATAAGCATATATTTAAATAAATTTAATAATAAAAGGAAATAAAATTCATAAATATTGACATAGAGAACAGAGTATTTGTAAATAGTAAAAAAATGATTTTCAAATCTAAAAGTATTGATAAAAGATAGGAAGGGGACTAATTTTTGGGATTTATTGACTCCTTCATTTGGGGATTAAAAACATTAATAGTTCACCTCTGGTTGAAGACCCTAAGGCGACATCAACATGTAGACAGGAATAAAAGTCCTGTCCTTGATAACTTTGGGTTTTCTATGTATCGTGTGCGTTTTTGTCGCATGTACATTCAACCCATATTCTTTGATTTTTCTATCACCTCAGGTCAAGCACTGATGTCGTTCCACGGTTTAAACTAGGGGATGACAACATTTTTTTTTTATTCTTGGAGAGAGTTAATCGTTGATTTTACTGTCGCTAAACTAATTTTCTTGACAGTAAAATCTAAAATTCATCCCGAATGTCCAAGAATAACTATATAAGTATCGGAATTTTGATGAATTGTGATTTAATTACTTAAAACAATGTTCCGAAACAATTATCAATATGCCAGTTATCTGATTGCGTTTGTGCACTGACATTATATTTGTTCCGAAAGAAATCATGAATCATCCTCCTGAAAATTTGAACGCCATTCAAATAAAATCAGTGTCTACAAATTATTGAATATAACAACAAAGGTATTGCTCTTTGTATTTGACGTCAATTAAAGAGATAAAATTATGAACTATTAATTCAGGCATAAAGTATAATAAACCTAAACAACAAACAACGGACGATTTACTGACATCAGGAGCAACAAGCACAGTGATAAGTCTTAGGTTTTCTTCTAATAACTAAATACCGAAGTCACTGTAAATTTACTTTCTGCATATGCGCATTTCGACAACTTATGTCTCATCGGTGCAGATAAAATCTAAACGTTTGGAAGACCATAAACTCAAAGATGTTTAAAAACTGAAGAGAACAAATAACCAAAGTGATCTAAATTTAAACCAAAATCAGCTAAGGACAGAGCTTTGCATGAGGGAGATACTCCTTAGTTTTCGATAAAATTTACAAAATTTTAGATATTGGAAGCTTTCAAAAATAATCGGCTTTCGGTTCAGTACCGAAGTACTGACTACTGCGCTGGTGACTACCCTCGGGGACTAACAGTCCACCAGCAGTGGCATCGATCCAGTGGTAACAAATAACTAAATACCGAAGTCACTGTAAATTTACTTTCTGCATATGCGCATTTCGACAACTTATGTCTCATCAGTGCAGATAAAATCTAAACGTTTGAAAGACCATAAACTCAAAGATGTTTAAAAACTGATAGAGAACAAATAACCAAAGTGATCTAAATTTAAACCAAATCAGCTAAGGACAGAGCTTTGCATGAGGGAGATACTCCTAAGTTTTCGATAAAATTTACAAAATTTTAGATATTGGAAGGTTTCAAAAATAATCGGCTTTCGGGTCAGTACCGAAGTATTGACTACTGGGCTGGTGAATACCCTCGGGGACTAACAGTCCACCAGCAGTGGCATCGACCCAGTGGTAACAAATAACTAATTCCGAAGTCACTGTAAATTTACTTTCTGCATATGCGCATTTCGACAACTTATGTCTCATCAGTGCAGATAAAATCTAAACGTTTGGTAGACCATAAACTCAAAAATGTTTAAAAACTGATAGAGAACAAATAACCAAAGTGATCTAAATTTAAACTAAAATCAGCTAAGGACAGAGCTTTGCATGAGGGAGATACTCCTTAGTTTTCGATAAAATTTACAAAATTTTAGATATTGGAAGATTTCAAAAATAATCGGCTTTCGGGTCAGTACTGAAGTACTGACTACTTGGCTGGTGAATACCCTCGGGGACTAACAGTCCACCAGCAGTGGCATCGAAGTCACTGTAAATTTACTTTCTGCATATGCGCATTTCGACAACTTATGTCTCATCAGTGCAGATAAATTTAAACCAAATTCTAAATTATTCTCCTTCTTAGATGTAGTGTGCTGAGGTAATTAAAACACATTGTTCAAGCACATAGCGTTGGTCAAGTCCATTATCAACCTTAACCCTAAAAAAAGTGAATTGTTCACATGGAGATCCTGATGTTTCATTGATGCATGTAATAACAATTTAGTTTGCATTTTCTTCATTAAAATGGATATTAATATCATGATTTAAATAACAAATATCTGTGCAAAATTTTATCAACTCCACAGACGTAGAAATTATACTTCAATATACATTATAAACCTACCAAAAACTAATAAATTACAAACAAAATTGGTTTCATCAAAGCCAGCTCTTGTCTCTTCAAAATTACATCCCTATGGGATGTTTTGTAATTTCAAGAAAAGGTTTTCAAAGTTTCTGATATGATTCATGTTTTTGCCGGCTTATAAAAATAAAAGGCTTATCGATATCATACACTTATATAAGAGAATATTGTGTCACACGGGCCTCTGTTATCGATGATGTATGGACTTTATACTAACACTGGAACCTCGAAGGAATTAAGCTCTACAGAACATTAATACATGTTACATGAACTTTAAATTACTGGATACGTTGTACTATGCTAAACGCCGAGCAAGTACAAAATGGAACTTAATGTTTCAAATGTGTCAATTTTTCAAATATGACAAATAATAACAGTACCTCAAAAGCAATTGAAGAACTGGATTTTTTTCGAAAAACAGATAACTTCTTTGACCAGTTAACATTTATTAGCATAGGTTTTACTTTCGGATTGTGTGCAATCCTGGGAAATCTTATCACAATCCTAAAAATCCAAAGTGACAAAACGCTGCACTCGCCAACATTCATATCTGTCGCTAGCTTAGCTTTGGCAGATTTTCTATTTCTTCTCATGCTTATGTTGACAAATTATACGAATCTGTTTAGAAAATTAACTCCGTCTAAATTGAAGAATTTTATTGTCGATTTTGTCATCAATATAACAGGCATCAATTCAATATTAAACATTGTTTTCATTTGTGGAATAAGATACATGGGAACTGTTCATCTCTTTGTAAGTAGAACCCACATGACGTGTACGCTAATTTTGCAGTGTACTGGTATTTTATGGTTAACTAGCCTGATTTTTTCTGTTGCTTTTCTTTTGATAGAACTCCTCATGGAAAACACGTACCGACTCGCAATGATGATATTGCTCATGACTTTGACCATACTTCTGGTGGTAGCGATTCTGGTTCTTCATTGTTTGAAACTAAGGACACTGTTATCAACAGCTGATCCTATGATATCAAACCGAATGTCCAGAAACATAACTATTATAGTTACTGTCTTTATGGTATATTCGTGTTTAGTATTTTTTACTTTCTTGTATTATATATTAGGATTGCAAACAAAAGTGCACCGTGATGTAATTAAGTATATAGCAATCGTCAGCAGATTTGCTGGTACATTTAATTATTCTATAAATTCATTCATTTACTTTTTGTTTTCACCCGTTGCCAAAGCATGCTATTATGGAGTAATCGGAAAATTATGTCGAATTCAAGAACATGAAGAATCAGCAGTAAAATGTTCAAACCATCATCAAGCATCATCAGCAAATTCAACTTGTTTCGTCATTAGTGAATAACGGGGGAAATCAATTTGTTTGTTGCACTGTTCCACATGAATTTGTCAATTGTACTACATTTTCTATCCAATGAAGGTGTTATATGTTATAAGGTATTAAAATAAAACCGAATTATAATTATAACTCAATTCTTTTACAACTCTATAATCTTTACAACTATTGCTATTTTTTTATCAAAAGATCAACATTTTAGGGTCAAGGAATAAGAAAAAGAAGGGAAACGGGGAATGTGTCAAAGAGACAACGACCCTAAGGGGAGCAATAACAACTCAAAGCCACCATAAGATCTTCAATGAACGGTGAGGAAACCTCACATCCAACGGTAGGTCGGAGTTGGCCCCTAAATAAAAGAGTAATCAAGTTCAGCGAAATAAGCATCTTCCTAGACTCCGATAGACATAAAGTGAACTAACTAGAAAACAGACAAGACACACAAAGGCTTAATAAATTTCCTGACTTAGGACAGGCGCAAACCTGCTGCGGCGGGGTTAAACTAGTTTTATTGGGCCCAAACCTTCCCCCTATAGCCAATGTGATAAATAAAAAAAACGATCGTAACAACAGTAAAATTCAGTTGGCAACAGGACTGAGTCAACTGTGAAAAATGAAACTGAAAGAACTAAATATACGGACATAAACATGAAATCACAAGAGACTACTAGCAGTTAACTGACATGCCAGCTCTAGACCCATTACCAACTGACAAAATTAAGTTATGTACCCTCAGTATACAGCTTCCATCAAGATCCCTTCCTGTGAGGAGTTTAGCATAATGATTTCATGTATATACCGGAATACATAACCCGTGTCCATGCAATACTGATTTTAGAAATTTAGAATGTGTTTAGTTAAAATGCAAAGACCCTATCAAAAAATCAATGTTAATACCAAAGAAGGCCATACGTAATGACTTGACGACAATACCGTAATTATAACCCTTATGAATTAGACGATTTAAAGGTTTTATAAGTTTGTTAGGCGAGTGTAAGTATTTTTTACTTTTATGTAAAACATTACCATAAAATAAGGGGTGTGAAATGCCAGCCTTGATAAGATGTTTACAGGTTGCATTGTATTTACGAACTAAGTCTTTATATCGATGATAAAATTTAGTAAAGGTTTTAATTAGTTTATGATAACGAAAACCTTGATGTAATAGTTTTTCAGTTATGAAAAGATTCCGTTCATTAAAATCGCAAACTTTATTACATACTCGAGCAAATCGAACAAGTTGAGATATGTAAACACCATATGATGGCGCTAATGGAACATCACCGTCCAGAAATGGATAATTAACAATGGGAAAAGAAAAATCGTCCCTTTTATCATAAATTTTAGTGTCTAATTTACCATTCGTTACATCAAAATTGATGTCTAAGAACGGACAATGATGATTATTAGAATTGGCTTTATTCAAAGTAAGTTCTTTAGGGTAGATGTCCTTATAATACGTATTGAAGTCGTCATTATTCAAAGTTAAAATATCATCCAAATATCGGAAAGTGTTGTTAAACTTTTCAATTAAATGCTGTTTAGATGGGTCTTTGCTGATGTTGGTCATAAACTGAGATTCGTAGCATCACATTTACAAAAGAATGTATCAATTTTTCGTTTGTCTCTTTTCAAAGTTAACTTTGATCAACATGGAAACAGCATCATTCATATAAGCATGCATTATCTTTTCAAAACATTTCGCATTTGTTAAACAAGAATAATATCACAGATTACTTGACAGCCCGTCGTAATAACACCATGCTTACACACCTGTTCTTCATTATGAGTAGGGCAAGCGCCTTCCCGTTTTTTCAAAGCTTTTAGTGCAAATGCATTGCATTGTACTATTGTGTGTTTTTACATAAAAATCCATCGTATTGTACTATTGTGTGCGTTTTCTCTTAAATAGGCATATCAGTTAATTATTCTTGTAATGTGTATCTGAATTTGTGTTGCATTTCTTGAATATTCATTTACACAGGAACTCAGTGAATCAGTAAATTTAATACTTTAATTGATTATGTCTGATTTAGAAAAGTTACATTTATGTGTGATTATCAGATATAAAGTTGAATAATTTTCTAATTGTAGATGTAGTTTTTTTTTTTTTTTTTTTTTTTTTTTTTTTTTTTTTTTTTCTTTTTGGAGATATTGTGTATATAAGTGACAAATTTTCATTATTTTTTATTGACATTCAGACTATTCATTAACTCATTAACTTGAGTTTAGTATTTCAAAGTCAACCAGCAAAGCATGTAAGGTATAAACAAAAGTAATAAGCAAACAGCTTTTTGAGACGTAATCATCTGGCCATTTGATCCAACGCAAATCTCATTTGTTTGTGCGGCAACGATATAATTCTGTATAGTATAAGTGACGATTAATTCGATGAAACATTTTTTTAATCACCATTCAGACCCCTTAATTACTGAGGCTTTAATCCGTGAATCGCACTTGGTTGATGTCTTTGGCCATTTACAAAATTGCTGATGTTGCCACATATTTGTCCTCCATTCATGAAAAATATGTCGTTCTTCCGGTAGATAAAGCCCCTAATAATAACATTTTTATTTGAAATCATTACATCGATTGTTTAGAATAAGAACTAGGCATTGGTAATTACCAGGGCAATCCAACCTACACAGCTACTACTCTGTCTAAGGAGGAGATATTACAGCACCATAAAACGTGTACAACATAACAAAATTTACTGTTTATTTTGCAACTGTATTTTAAAAACACTGGGTCGATGCCACTGCTTGTAGACCAGATGCCCCCAAGGGTATTCACAAGTCCAGTAGTCTGACTTATCTGTCATGAAAATTTTACCTTGTGCCTTATATACATTAACTGCTTTTATCAGAATTTCAATCCCTTCAAAATTCTTAAGCTTCGAATCATTCCGTTTATGGCCTTAGTACTGGACTTGGCTTCCTTTTTCGATATTTTTGGTACTGAATCCTCATTACATTTTTTTTATTACGTCATGTTTTTGAATTTTTGATTATGGAATTTCCTCTTTGCTATATTTTGCTTGGATAGTCGTTTGCCAATGTTATTTGAAATAAGATTTTTTTCTCTAATAATATCTTAAGTTTATAAGGGAAAAAACATATTTCATAAAACATTTGCATGAAATAGGTCTTGACCCGTTAGATAAATTTTCATATTCAACGTATGTTCAATAAAGCCCCGTGTTATTTCCAGCCAAATCTGTTTGGAATACAATTCTCATTGTTTATCATTTATCATTAATTCAGAGAAAAAGATTATACCACTTTATCCTCAATATTACCATATTTTATCTACTCTCGATAGATAAATTTAAAAATGCTCAAATGCTCGGCAAGCCTCGCAATTAAAATCTTAAATCTAATTATCTCTAGTGGATAAGATATGGCAATGAAAGGGATCTTGTAGTGTATTCTGTATATTTCAGATCTATTGTTGGTGTTGTTAAACACATGTTAAATGTCATCAAATTAGATGTATTCAAAGTTCTGTTATTTAATCAAAGACAATGTAGTTACAAAGCTTAGAATATCAAGATGTTAGAAAATTAAGGAATATATTGGCTATTTCGATTTCGGTGTCATCTTTTTATGTGTCTTTTGGTATTTGGTCTTCCAAATATTTTGATAATATCTGGTTTGAAAAAGAACAACTGTCACCAGAAAATTTACAGTTACCTTTTTGCTTAATTCTTCGTGTTGTTTAATTCTTAAAAATAAAAGTATTGTTAAAGTCTGTTATTTGCGTTGTTCAATACTAGACAGTTTCAAAAAAGATACATGCAAAACAATTTCTTAGCAGGGCTTTAAATTCGTATCACCTACGTTTTTTTTCTTTTACTTATCGGTAAAATAATTCACAGGGCAGAAGATATCTTATCATAGCCAGGGCTTTAAGAAAAGGAGACCATGAGCTTGTGAGAAACCTATTCAAGGTTTGGCACAGGCTCAAAATTGCAGTTTTAAGTAGAGGGAAGACATTGAAAAGATGAAAGAAAAATGTACCCTGCCATATTAACTTCCATTAGTTTCTTTAACTCTGAATTGCTTAAACTTTCATACCCCTGTTCACTTTCTTTACAATAATTCAAAAGTGTCATATTTTTATTGATGATTTATTAGTATATGTCTTACCCGGTTGCTACTGCTGTTGACGGCTTATCAGTCAAGTAATGAACAAAAGATGTTTGTTTTTTCATTTTTTGTTTTTGTTTTGTTATGCGCAAAATTAAGCATGGTAGCAACAGTATCAATAAGGTAACATCTGCAAATATATACAGAAGGAACATCTGATAGCACACAAATGAATGGAAATCCAAAAAAAACTAAGGACAGAGCTGTGCAAGAGGGAGATAATGCTTATGTTTAAACATTTGTTTTCCAAAATCTATATATAACAGTCATTTCAGAGTTAGCGCGACCAGTCTGGCTAGTAGTCAAGAAAAAATACTTCTACTCTACCGACTATTCTAATGATGATTTATCATTAGTTTTTGTCCTTTATATAACATCAATAGAAAATTATTTAGTAACGCTTCATATACCACAAAACTGTCGTGTTTGGTTTACTAATCCAATCAAGCTATTGTGAATGTAATTAGAGTAGAGAGGGCAATCAAACTGTTTAGTCCATACTTTCTTTGTCTAGCAGTGTTTAATTTTTTTCATATATCACAGTTTTAAATGCCAGAAGGCATACTGTAGAAAGTAGATTTGCCTTGATTGGGCTATTGACTGTGTGTGTATTACCGTAACATACCTCTAGACAATGCTGCAAATAAGACTAGCTTTACAGTTATATTTCAGAACGTACACATGAATATTCCCTATGTATCACAGAACGTGTATTCCTGACGTATCAACCTCGATTTGCACAATTCAATCACTAGTATATAAAAAAGAGGGGTGTGCATAATTATAATGTGCATGTTTCAGGGTTAATGCTGTCTTCTTATGGAGACATTACGACTTTACTCCATATTCTCAGTAAATGGGAATGTTTCATAATCCTCAGTTACTTCTCCTGAGTTCCGGACCGGGAGTTCCGGTGTTATATTGCCATTTTTTCCCCATGCCAGTTTTTACCCCGGGGAAAAAAGTGAATCGATCCAATTTTCCCCCCTAGGAAATTTTGGATCAGAGCCGTTTTCCCCCGGAAAATGGAATATGTGTACATATTGCCGTTTTTCCCCCATGTCAAAATTTCCCCCTACATTTGAATATAAATGATCATGTCCATGCTTCATAAAAACAATCGTACCTGTGTCCTAATGAAATGTTTGTTGCATGAATTGTAAAAAAAATATTTAAGGACTAACCCTGCATATAATTTTTTCTGTGATTACTATCAACTAATTTGCGGATCCTGAGGAATATCCGTGGGTCTGACCCGTTTTTTAGCTCGCCTGGCTTTTGCCACCACTTGGCGTCCGTCTGCCGTCTGTCCGTCAATTTTACAGTCTAGCAGACACGTCAAGTTTCTCTGATTCAGTCCATTTCTCAAAAACTTTAGTGGTACATGATATTAAGAATGTCTTAGGTAGCACATGTCAGTCTGGCATATGACTTTTGTCCTTGACCTCAATTCGTGGTCTATATCTTTTATTTTAAACAACAGTATTCCTTATTGACTAAGCAATCCGTATCAACAGTAGCTACTTTTGTTGAATTAAATTTTAATCTCTAATATAGAAGCTGAAAATGTAGATATTTTAAATATTTCTGTTCGAAAAAAAATTGTAAGAGCACATAATTGCACAGCTTCACCAATAAATAAAAACATGAGGGACAACGATTGTCGCATAATCTTTTTCTTGGTGTAGTTGCAATACATAGAACTGTAAGTCATTGAGTTGAACAACATTTTGTAGGCCTTTTCAAAAAATCAATTGGTCCGCTTTTCGGTTTCGGAATTTAAATACAATGAAACAGTTCCGGTCATCAATCAACACGGCAAGTTCACTGTGACAGTGCACTAATTTTTCTAATATTAAAATGTGTTCAGGGTTTAAGTTGTGCCAAACGTAAGAGTGATAACCGGAAGCGAAGAATGTTTGTACCTCTGTTTAATAGGAGAGTTCCAATCCAGGAAAAAGATAATAACTCTTTATGAAATGGAATATGATAATGATTTTTATACATAAAATTCTTTGAACAATATGGAGTGAAATTATGTGAATATTTGCTCTATTGCATTAAAATGGCACATGTTTTCAATGAATTCATTGATTGAAACGAAGTTCGGCAAATGACTTAAATCTTGTATAAGTTGTAGGTCATTTTGGGGTATTTTTGTACAAATTATAATTTGTATAAGCTAATTCTGTACAAATTCTAATTTCTACAAAGTGAAAAAACAAATTATAATTTGCACAGAATTTTTGTGCGAAATATAGTTTTTATAAAATTACAACTTGTACATATAAAAAAAAACATTAAAAGTATGATTTTCCTCAAATAAGGGCAAACGGCTATTCTCAATAAAAGAAAAGAAAAAAATGTGACGAAAAGAACGTCGCGAATATTGTCGATGACGTCGGGGGGGAAAACTGGCTCATGTCATCATTGAGGGGAAAAACAGGACTGATCCAGTTTTTCCCCCGTAAAATTGATGGGGGAAAAATTGGATCATGCCAGTTTTTCCGAGGGGAAAATTGGGATCGATCCAGAATTTCCCCCCCGGAAAGACTAGCATGGGGGAAAAATGGCTATATGACACCGGTCCATAATGCTGGTGCATTTGTATGTAAAATTAGTTTTTTTAACTTTTAATTCAGGAAATGGTTTGCCGATGTATGAAGCCGTTTAATTGGTTAAAAACCATTTCTAAGATACACAACTGAATGCGATTTTTGTATCCCTTCATAAACCGCTTTACTGTTTATAAAGGGGTTGTAATATGAATCCTTTGATCTTACTGATAAAATGGAGGGCAATGCTTCAACAGAGTATTATATTACAGGCTTTTATGTTATTGCACTATATAAAAATCTCGCTTCACAGAACACATTGAACCGTATGGGAATGGGAAATGCTAGAAACAGTGCAACGCTATTATGCAAATAAATGCAAAGTAGAAGCTCCGCGCCTTTCCACGAATTACATGACGAGAACTGACTCGAAAAAATACAAAGAAAACCGGAAATGAGGGTCAATAGACCACTATTGTAACAAGTTATTCCGAAAGCAAACGACTGTGCCTTTATACCATTCAATTATTGCGACAGATTAACCCTCTTTCCGGTATATGTACAATAAATCGACGTTAGCGACATTGCAGTTTATTTATTTCAATAGCAAACTCAATTAATGGTAAGTTCAAACTATTCTAGTGTGATTTCTGGATCCACATTCTATTCTGATGGAAACACTATAAAATACCATTTATCCAAGCGATATAGTAGGCATTGGCAAGTCTATACTTCATAAACTGGTGGGAGGGGGTCAAGGGAGTTCCAGAAAAAAGATGTCCATCATTTTTTCAGTTTTTATCTTATTTGTAGCTAAATTTTGCAAGAATTCATTAAGATTTTATTCCAGATAAGGGTGTCAAATCTCCGCACCTCTACGTATCTACCAGTGCGAAAGTCTATTTCTTTAAATTCTTGTTTTTGCAGCCACGGTGGCTACAATTTCTGAAAATATAACAAATAAAATAAAGAGAAATATACGTTTATAATTGAAAAATAAAACACTTATTATTTTATAATTTGAAACGATCAATCTGTACATGCTCTCTTTCACGTGCTAATTGCATGTTACCTGTCATAATCAGTACTGTCGGTAAAACGTTTTCCATTGGTCATATTACAAATCATATATAGCACCGCCTTACACATTAAAATATTTATTGCACTCAAAACGCTGTTCGTTTTCCGTGCAATAAATATTTAAATTCGTAAAAGCGGTGCTATATATATTACTAAACATACCCAAACCATGTCTTATCGTATAACTTGTTCAAAAATTTTAGATATTCCTTAAATTATTTGGATGTTCCCTCTAGTCATAACATGGTCTTTAATTACATTCACAATAGCTTGATTGGATTAGTAAACCAAACGCGACAGTTTTGTGGCATATGAAGCGTTACTAAATAAGTTTCTATTGATGTTAAATAAAGGACAAAAAACTAATGATAAATCATCATTAGCATACTCGGTAAAGTAGAAGTCTTTTTTCTTGTCTACTAGTCAGACTGGTCGCGCTAACTCTAAAATGACTGTAAAAGTTAACAGATGAAATCGGTTTTTCGGTCAGCACCGAAGTATTCACTACTGGATTGTTGAATACTAGTGCCCTCGGGGACTAACAATCAACAAGCAGAGACATTGACGGAGTGAAGATTAAAGATAAATGCCTTTATTCAAACTATTACATAGAAATTACTTGAAACTCCTTCCACTTTATGTCCTAAAAGAATACTTCAATTTGAGCAAATAAAAAATGGGGTCACCTGTCTCGTTTTATGCTGATAAACCCTCGTAAAAACGTTCAGTTTCAAATTCATTGGTTGTTTTTAACACCACAGGCCCTACAGATATCAGGAATTTGCTTTTGAACGAAAAAAAATGTAACTACTCTCTAGGCCAAAAAGTATTCTCCCGCCATATTAAGCCCCTCCAAAAATAAGACAAACCATTACAGTACTCTTATTTGGCAAATTATAGTTTATTGAAAATTTGACAGAATATTACGCCAGTCGTATAAAAAAGGGGTCACCGGAACAGGAAAAGTGATATTCTCTTAAAATTGGTAAAATTGCAAATGGCTGAAAAGAAATAGAGGGCTTTTTACATATAACGTCAAACACGTTTTGAAACAATTTTTCAACGATGTAAAGCTTTTTGTGCATTGTTTTAGTGAAAAAAGAAGTATTTATGAATATGAATTTTCTCCAATTGGCATCCCGATTGCGTTTTGAAATAAGCGTCTATATTTAACAAAAACTGTTGCCTATCCGGAGTTCTAACATTTTGATTTCGTAATTATCAGTGTATAAAATATGCTTTGCGTTTCCTACTTCTGTAAGTGTATACTTTTGGCCTTCATGTATACATGTTCAGTGCAGAAACGTTGTTGAATCAGATCAGAAAGTACTGTTTTGCGTTTTGTGCGGAGGATAATAAAGAGTAGAAAAATTTTGACTGGAGAGTATTGTTGTCAAATACCACCGCCTCTGGAAAATCACAAACATTGAATATGACACACAAAATAAGAATAGTTGGAAGAAAAACTTGTTTAAGCAATATGTGTGGCCGCAATGGGAAGGAAACTTTAAAGTTTGTACAAGATCTGTATAAATGTTAAATAACTTAGCATGGCGTTATCTTCATTATCAGTAGTAGTAGTCAGTCAAGGAAAAAATAATAATCCATAGAAAAGGCAACATCTGAAACACTTAGAAAAAATAAAATCAGATAGCTTTAGCCCAGAAAAGATAAATGGAGACAAATATACTGATGAAAAACACGGACCAATTTAAAACCATTGTTGAGTTCAGGTGCACCATTAGAGTGAGTATCTTTTGTTTCTTTTCAGACACCCGCGTAGTTGAACATGTCAATTCCGGTTGTGAGGTCAAATCAAGTAGAGGAAAAAAAACAAAATTTAGGTGTTAAAGGGAAATAAATAGTCTGGTGTAAAATAAAATAGTCATAAAGTAAGTGAGAACTGAGCCTAAAACGAACAATCCAATGACAATGATAACATCAGAAAAACAAGGAAACAAAGACACAACACGAGTACGGCATAGAATAGAAAAAAAAGACAACACATACAAAAACGAACAATACAGATCCAATAAAAAGTCATGGTTGAGATCTTGTTCACCGGTAGAGTAAGCATTTCCTGCCTCTTATAAGACAACCGTCGTGTTGAACGTATCAATTCAGTTTCAATAAAAACTAGATGTTGTCGGAAACGACAGCTATCCCCGCACACCCTGTTTGACACAGAAAACAGTTGTTATACACCCTTGGCATAATTTTTTTCATTATCTTTGAAATCTACCTATTGATAGTCATTATTTTTACTAAAAGAATTCTAGGATATATGGTCGCTAAGT
>MJUU01030175.1:40426-54427 GCA_002080025.1 Modiolus philippinarum
AATTCCAAAAACTAGGTGGTCTTTGAGACTTTCAGGAAATTTACCAAAATTGGAATCGAATATTTTTGAAATCCAATTGATGAAAATATTCGTCCTAAACTACACAAACATTTTAAGTATGGTTGCTAGGTAGAATTCAAAAAAATAGGTGGTCTTTTAGACTTTCAGGAAACTTTTTACCAAACACTTGTCAGAATATAATATGATATGCCAAAATTTAAAAAAAATATGTGTCTTTGACATTTTCAGGACATTTACCAAAGTTGGAACCGGAACCAAAATTCCAAAAGCTTATTGCAAATCTATAGACTATATGCAACAATTCTGCATAAAGATTTGATCCCTAAATCAAAAAATGTAGGAGGAGTTTGCGTCACATGCCACATGTGTCTCATCCACATCATTTGGTCTTTGTTAAAATTGACATCATGGGGCCTCTTGTTTGCACCAAGACCAATATCAAAATTCCGAAAGCTTATTGCGCATCTACAGACTATGTGCAACAATTCTATAACAAAATTAAATCCCTAAATCCATAAATGTAGGAGGAGTTTGTGTCACATGCCACATGTGTAAAAATTGACATCATGGGGCCTCTTGTTTGCACCAAGACCAATATCGAAAATCCGAAAGCTTATTGCGCATCTGCACACTATATGCAACAATTCTACAACAAAATTAAATCACTAAATCCAAAAATGTAGGAGGAGTTTGAGTCACAAGACGAACGGACGGAAGGACGGACGGACGGACAGACGGAGGGTATAACATTATCCCCGAACTTTCTTCGAAAGTGCGGGGATAAAAATCCCCAAACTGTTATTTTTCTTAGCTTAATGTAACACATTTGAGAAAAGGGAAAATCTTTAATACGTTGGTATAAAGTATTTACTTTTTTGACATTGAAGGTGTTATCATTGAAGATAGTATCACATCATGACGAAGCTTCAAAAACTTGCCTTTGGATGGTAGGTAGAAACCAAAGTTGAAGAAATTCGCCAAAGGCAATATCAGTTTAACATTCTGTGCAATTTAGGTATCATTTGTGAAAATTAGAGCCTCTTATTACATTGCCGTTGAATGAAGGTTAGATTAACGTCTCCCGACGTTGAAAAACTTTTTTATTCGATGGCTATAATTATCTTTCCGCATTAACAGAGGGCAATTATTTTTCAACATTAAATAATCAAAGTAAATATCATAATAAAGATCAATCGATACTGCTGTAATGTCTTATACGTTTTTTGCCTAAACCCCTATAATTAATTTATATTTATAGATCAACTGTAAGCAGTCTGTGTATAAGATATTTTACGAAGGGATATGAAGTAAATGAACATGAGACCATAACACATATGTTAACTCCAACTGCAATGATTTTAATGGGCTGTATGGTCATTTCGGAAATTTATTTCTCATCAGCAGCACTAGAACCCAAACAAATGAAATCCATTATTTCAAAAAATGTTTATAATGCATAAAACTAAACGAAATCCGAATAATCAGTAATATCAAATATAGCTAAGGACAAATCTACGATATGAAATCAATAAATATTTTCTTTTTTATACTCGTTTATCTCTGATATTCCATAAATTTGAAAAGGGTAAAAATTAGATTATCTTCCTCTAGCAGAACTTTTTTCCTTCTTTACCTTCGACCTATAAAACGGATATTTATTACTTACCAGAAAAATACTCCAAAGGGGATAACATCGACAGTAGTATACCGATAGACCAAAGACTGGGGTTACAGAAGGCAAAGACCAGAGAAATAGCAAAAACGAGAAAACAGTCAAAGACATGAGACATCTACAAAGCACGGAAACCGACACAACATTCAGAACTAAGTCACTAAAAGTGTCAATTAGCATAAAAAATCGAGGGCGACATCAAGTGCTCCGGAAGGGTAAGCATATCCTTCCTGCCTGTCACACTATCAGTGAGGCATATATTGTTTTGAGAGATCTGTTTTGGTGGCTAATAGGCTGACATAAACTCTATGTAAAGTATATGGTACCATTACTAGTCTGTTGACCTGTACAATGTAAGAGTCTTGCAGCTAATTGCGAAAAAAACATGTTTGCGTTAGATTTATATTCAGAATTTAGTCGTTTTATCATTACGATTGAACGTGACGTCTTTTTGCCTAGAATTTAACAATAGTTCACATAATTTCTCTCATGATGGGTGATGTATGCAAAGCTGTAGACGGTTACTTGTCGAAGAACACATGTCGGTGCATTCTATCTGACTCCTGAATCATAATGGAAGTCAATTGAACTATCGAACTTATATCCAAAAAATGAATATGTCTCAGGGAAAATGAAACACTATCGGTAAACTATGATTCCTTGAACTTTTGCATTATCCCCCTTTTTGTATTTATTTTACAGGATTTTGATGTTGCTTTGATGTGGAATGTTTTGGATACAAGCAAATCGAATGAGACCTACGCGTATTGTAACCTCAATTCCCATCGATAACTTGGTTAATAATCATGTCCGGTATCTCTTGAAACGTTAATTAAGAGAAAAACTGTTGAATTTAGACATCCATACACATTTCGAATGACCCCCCTCCCCCCTCCCTTGATACCGTATGTTTAGTTACAAATAATTGAAAAATGCTTTCCGAGCAATAAATGATATTAAAAAAGAAAACAAAACCAAAATATAAAATGAAAAAAAACTAGATTTAAAAAAAAATGCATAAAATCAAGGAAATATATTATGATTTTCATTTCTCGCATGCTGCATTTATTTATTACAGATATTTGTTGTGATCTTTACAAGTGAAATTACTTTTCCTGCTATATTGCCAAAGCCTGGCTATCAATACATAATTTCATATGTTCTCGGGCACTGATTCGTTGAAATTTAATTATGGCGTCTTATACATTTGCCGTTTCAAGACGAAACCATTGTGACGCCATGAAAAAAGTGACCAGTGATGATGATGTCAGGTTCAAAGATCATATTTATTTCGGATCAGCAGAGAAGGGGTCACGTTTCAATATATCAATTTATGGAGATTGAATCACTTATTTATTCAACACATTTGAGGTAAGAGTGATTTAATTGATAAATAGCACTCCAGATTATTGTTTTTTTTTCAATTTTAATCTAATAAAAAAAATGTGGTGTGGGAAAAGTTATCATTACACACCAAGTTTATAAATAGTTTTTGTTTTTTGTAAGTTAATATTTATTTCATTGGTCAGAAATTCAGCCATTCCAAATCACTGGTATTTTAGGCAATTATTTCTTACTTCAATAACACATGAGTGACTTTTTCGAACATTACGTTTTCAAAAACATTTACACTGTAAAAAGAAATCTGACCCAATTGCATTGAATGTATTCTATTCACAAAAACAAGTTTGCAAAAGGTATTGGACAAGAATTACAAACATTAAGAAACGCCCTCTCCCATATACATAATATTATGTGTATATATTAAAAGATGAATTCATGGAAACATTAATTAAACATACAATTCAAAATGTAAAAAAATCAAGTCACAGTGAATTGAATACAAATAAAACTAGATGAGAAGAAGAGTTGATTTAAACATATTTATTTACTAATAACATACATGCAATACAATTACAAAGATAACGCTACAACATGATTCAGGGATCCAGAAACTAGACTCAGCTAATATTAATCTGTTTCCCAGGTAATAAAATGACTAATCTAAATCGGACATTGCGCAATTAAAAGACATGTCAGAATATTGAATACTAAATACTGATGAAGTTATTCGCCCTTGAAAGTGTTAGGTACGGTCAACTCGACTACTCAAACTAGATGATATTAGTTTCAGTTTTAAAATTTTGTCAACTAATGACCAAATCTACCACTGTCAATAATAAAGGTTTGCACGGTGATAAATATGCGTTCGTTTTCCTCGTTAGTAAGAAGCGGGTTTCCGTATAGTAAGGTATTGAAACTTGTATTTCTGCCTAAAGTTGCAATCGTTCTTTCCCGGACTTGAACATATTTCTTACAATTTAGAAGGTAATGTTTTGCATTTTCCGTCTGTCCACAGTTACATAGCTTAGTGTCTGTTAAACGTCTAGAAAAGAGGTCATCGTTTAAATTACTGCAGTTTAGCCTGAGTCTAGCATGAAGGACTTGCCCTTTTCTCGTACCACAATTATAATATTTTGGACTTTTTTTACAAGTCGAGTTCATGTAAGCCTTAAAAGAGGATTTAGATGGGGAAAATTTAACCTCATCAGGAATGGAATTCCATTCACAGATAACAGAAGGTAAGAATGAATTTTTATAATATGACGTACGACAAATAACGGACTGAATATTCCTCGCTTGGCGAGTATTATAGTTATGAAGTTCAAATAGTTGTTGAGGAACGATGTTGCTTAGATATTGTGGAGTGTGTTGGTGAAACATTTCGTGAAACTTGCTTAACTTATGCTTTCTCCTTCTTTCTTGAAGAGTTTCCCATGAAGTGTCATCAAAGAGTTTCACTTTTGAACACAATTTTGTTGCACCAGTGACTATTCTAGCAGCTTCAATGTTGATAGACTCTAATTTATCCTTAAGATAATTTGGAATATTATCCCAAATTATATCACAGTACTCAAGAACGGGGCGAACAAAACTGAAATATATAGTCTGTAAATGGGCTCTGTTAAGTTAAAATTTCAAATTTCTCATTAAATTCAGTCTTGGGGTTACTTTTTCAACAATGTGGTCAACGTGTGTGGACCAGTTTCCATCTTCTTGAAAGATAAGTCCTAGATGTTTATGTGTTTCTACTTCTTTAATCATAACATCGTTCATGTAGATAGGAGGATGATGTGGTTCAACAATTTTTTTAGAAATGGTTAAGGATTCAGTTTTTTGTGCATTAAAATTTACCAGCCACTGTTTAGACCAGTTATGGATTTTTTCTATATCGATGTTCAAGAGTTCGGCGGAAGCATATTCGTCCTCAACAACTATGTAAAGGGAAGTAGCATCAGCAAATAATTTGATATTGCACGAAATATCTTGTACGATGTCATGTATAAATATCAAGAACAAGATAGGACCAAGAATAGAACCTTGAGGGACCCCTGCATTTATATCATATACTTGGGATGTACGACCTTCAATTACTACTTGTTGCTTTCGGTCAGACAAATAACTTTTGAACCATTTTAAAATTTCGCCTTGAATACCATAGTTTTTTAATTTATATAGAAGTCTTTCATGCCAGACTCTGTCGAACGCCTTGCTAATATCGCAAAATATAACGCGTATCTCTTTACCAGAGTCTAAAGCTTTCCCAATATCATCGGATATATATAAAAGTTGATTAGTGGTAGAATCTTTTGGCATGAATCCAGACTGAAATTCTGTTATAATTGAATGTTCTCGGACAAAATTGAAGAAATGTTTAAATATACACTTTTCCATAGTTTTCCCGATTATTGACAGTAGTGAAATTGGACGATAATTTGACACCAGCTCTCTGGTTCCATTTTTAAAGACGATGATCACATTTGCTAGCTTCCATAACGAGGGGAATGCACAAATTTATAATTTATTGAAGAGCAGAGCAAGGGGACGACAGAGTTCTTCAACGGCGTATTGAAGAAGTCTAGGGCTAATGTCGTCAGGTCCGTTTGATTTTGTAACATCTAGGAGAGATAAAAAATCACACACTTCTTCGTCGGAAACGCGGATTTCTGTCAAAGTCGGGATGTCTACTGACAACTCGTTTGGTAATGTCGCATTTGAATCGTCAATGTTTGACTGTCGGCAGAAGTACAAGTTGAACGCGTCGGCTTTCTCGGTATCATCGTCAATATAATTGTCGTTGATTAAAAGGGGAGGATAATTTGACGATTTTGAAGGAAGGCCGGACAAATTTCGGAGCACTTTCCACCAGTTTTTAATTGTTACCTCGTTTGAGTTAATGAGGGACACCTGTTTTTCGAAATGTTGAGTTTTTGCCTTTCTAATAATGTTTACGCATTCTTTTCTTGCACGTTTAAAATTTGCCCATGATTCAGGTGTATTTCGTTTTTTTTTTTTTTTTTTGCTAATTGATGAAGATGTTTACGTTTTCTTATGTTTCTTTTAATTGTTGATGTTATCCACGATGGGTCTTGTGTACGCACTTGAACGTATTTACGAGGGATATGTTTCTCCGCTATTTCTAGGATAGTATTTGTAACACAACTTACAGCTGCATTCAAGTGATTGTTATTGATAAGGGAGTCCCAGTCGACCAATCTAAGTTCGTCTCGGTATTGTTCATAATTTCCATGTTTGTAATCCCAGATTTTACGTTTGAAAATTGTATTATTTGTTTTTTTCAAGTTAAGTATTCCACTAACTGGGCAGTGGTAACGCACGTTAGCCTCAAGAATATTTTCACCAACTTCGGAAAAAACAAGAGAATCGGGATCGTTGGTTATAAGGGGATCGAGGAGTGATGCCGACGTTTTCACAGTAAAATGTCGGATCGGATAAGGCCTGGTAAAGTCCATTTTGTGTTACGATATGTTTCAGTTTGTTCTGAGTGTCACTAAGCAAGTTTTCATTCAAGTCGCACGTTTTTATACCAGAGTTTTGTGCCTTTTCTATTGAGTGGTTTATGTGGTCCCAAGCATAGGAAGGAGAGTCTGGTGGACGATAAAACAGACCAAATAAGACTTTGTGTTTTTTTATAATTACTCCAATCCATAGGCATTCAAGAGTTTGAACTTCAAGGTCTTGTCTACGCTTACTGGGCAGATTATTTCGAACAAACACCATTACACCCCCTCCAAGTCTGTCGCCCGGTCTGTCATATCGGTATGGCTCTTTAAAATTTTTTAACTCTAACCGTGAGTTTGGAATGTTTGGTTTTAACCACGTTTCAGTTATAAGTATTACATCTCTGTCCCCGAGCTCTGCCTCCAAAATATCAAGCTTAGGCGTCACGCTTTGTATATTTATACACGTAAAAGTAAGTAAGTTTTGATATTGCAAATTTTAAGTTTAAGCTAGAAATACTATCAGTTTAACTTTCGCTCGACAACGGACCGGGATTTGTTTCAATGTCTCCACACAAGTAAAGGAGAAAGATTAATACGATAATTACAAGATTATTAGAAATAGTTCTAACTGTTGGTCGAACTTCAAAATACACGTCTCCAACTCTGTCGCTTGGGGGTCAAAATATCCATTAATCGATGAAGTATCTAAAAAATGTTGGGACGGGTAAAAGTACGTCGAGTTTGTCAATTTAAGAAACAGGATTAATGTAATCGCGTTCAAGCCAAAGGCCAGGAACAAGTTGACAAAAATAAGAGTGTCATAATCAATACATCTTTTCGTCGGCAGTCGAGTAGACCTAAGATAGTTTGTACCCACTCGAGTGCGATGAGTAACTACGTCACTAACCATTTATATATAGATTGACAATATAAACAATAAACACACGTCGCGTGGGAGCAAATATTTATATATGCGAACAACGGGCGAACAACTTCATCATCTGTAAGTAAACAAAACAGTGTAACATGAATAAGTGGCAAAACAAACATTGAAAACATATATACAAGTAACAAAAGTGTTGTAAACATGTGAAAACAAACCGTATTGGAGAACACGTGATAGTCAGAAATGCCTTTTCTCCATTTTAAAGTTTCAATAAATGTGACTAGGTTTTAAAGTTATTCGTAGTTTTATATGAACTGTTTAAATATGACATGACTCTACTGGTGAAGATTTATTCAAAATTCGAAAGATCGAAGCTATGATGAAACACAAAATCAATTTAGTATTATAGCATTGAATTTTGCAGTTTAAGTAAGTAAAATATAAAAGTTTACTTTTTGTGAGTATACCACTAAACAGTTGCAATTTATTTCAAATCAGATTAAAATACATATATTATATATATAAACCTTGGATCAGGTAAGTTATATCGTGCAAATCTTAGATATGGCAAAACATAAGCTTCTTGAAAGAAAGAAAAAAATCTGTCTAGTCGCATTAACATTTTTCACCCTGAAAAATCAGGTTCTGCATACTCATAGCAGTGGAATTTCATATGTGCTTGAGAAATACTAGTCGGTGGACAGGCTCAAAAATTGGCTCACTTGTTATGTATAATGATGATTGAAGAACAGAGCAGTAAGGACCAGAATTCAAGTAAGTATTAATTGTGTGATGGGTATGCCAGCATTTCCTCGTGATCTAAATGTTGTGACCACATAAAGACAGTATAAGTTTCTGAGTAGAAATCTACAGAGACATCATTTTTATTCACCTGCAAATAAAAAAAGGGAAAGTAGGTAAGAAGGTCACCTGTATTCAAAATTGTGACCATAAACAGCCACTTCTATTTGCCAGTATCCTTGTATATAATCATGAACACATAGGAACATATAAAAAAATTATTCACAAATAATATAATGTAGGTTAGAAGGGAGATAGAAGAAAGGGGTGGGGAGGGAAACTCAAACATTATAATTTAAGACTATTACTTGATCACCATTTGAAAACGTTTTTTTTTACAGTATGTAAATATTTATATACATGCATATTAAACTTGAGTTAGTGATAGTGAAGTAATCAAAATGTGGTATTTTGGCCAATAACAAAACAATTTGGTTTTATTGTTAAGCTATAAGATTATCTGTCTGTAGTTGTGGATTCAAACATTCAAGTTTCATTCGTCAAGACTCATTTTGATGAAGTCGTTTTCATTTCGGATTACATGTTTTCGCTCGTCGTTACCAATCACATAGATTTTACCATCAATGACCCATGTCGATTTGATAAGTTTTTTACCGACACACTGTCTTGCTTGACACGATATGCTACTTCGAATACGGGTAAGATCTTGATTGATTGATATACCATTTCAATTATTTTGGGGAATTTGTTTCGATGCTTTAAGAATGTCTTTCTTCAAATTATGATTTGGAATTCTGGCTATGATTTGACGAGGGTTGTTTCTACCGGTTCGATGGCCGACCACCAAGTCCGGCGGCTGCATATTAATTCCAAGTTTTTTGGCAATATCTAGGACTATTGTGTAAGTATTTTCGCCTGGAGAAGCCTTCACCCCGCTAATCCGAATACACGGTTTCCTGCTGTGTTGTTCCAGGTCATCATTTTTACTTCTGAGGTATTCAAGCTCTGATTTTAGTTCTTTTATTTCTTGTTCTTATTGAAATTTCAGATTTTCAAAGCCTTTTTTAATTTTATTTAAATCGTCCCATATCGGCTTCTGAGTTTCTTTGACAAAAGTTTGGACTTCTCCAATTATCATGTTTTTGCAGGCTTCGGCAATTCTCATTATGTCACTTTCACTTATGTTCACAGTTCCCATTTTTATAACGTTCTGTCCAGGATTTGTAATTAGTGTAAGTCCAGTTTCGCTATCGCTATCGAGAGAGGAATTGTCAGAGTCTCTGTTAGGCTTCTTGTTGACTTGGGATGAATGGGGGGATGGCTGAGACGAATGGCATCGTCGTCGTTTTTTTGGTTAGTATTTTGACATTTTCTGAGAAATGCTGGGATTCACTCTGCATTTATCAAATTGTATATATAAAGAGAACGTAAACAATGACCAATAATTATACATAAGTTGATATCAGACTCCAATAGCTTGAGGTCGGCTCGACTATGTCATATCATAGGTAGCTGACGTGGCAATGTTATGTTATATTTTACAAAAGTATTGAAAGTCACATTTAGCGAATTGATATATTAATTTTACATAGGAGATGCCAATAACTATAAAAGAAGAGTTACATATTAGGAAAACTCATAATATATACCAAGTTACAAAAGAATCAAATAATCAAAACGTTTAGTTCTTCTTAGGCATGTATGAATGGGGGGTAATAGCTTAATGCAGCGGTACATGATTTGAAGTGACCCAAAAGAGTTCTTTAACTTATTAGCTATTTTTCTCGTACTAATCCACTATCTCAGAGGTTTTTTTTGTCTTACTTATACGCTGCCTAGATTTTTTTAACTCAAATGGCCCGAATTATTTGAAGTCTCCATATGGCATAGCGCAGTCTAAAGAAAATATTCTATAGAAAATAGTTGTCTAAAGATAATTATCTGTATATAAGATTTTTATAAGATTGTTTAAAATGTGTCCCATCAGGAAGTATTATTCAATGTCTCATTTCCGGACCACCTGATGTCGCTCTCGGTTTTTATGGGAGTTCACACTGCCAGTGCTTTAGTTTTCAGTGTTGTCTTGTTAAATTTTAGTTTTGTCTTCGTCAGTAATGTTTGTGGTACGGATTTGTCGTTGTCCATGTTTGAATACTTAAGTGATTACAAAGGCTTTTCAAAATTTCACCTTGGTACTGTTTGAGGGTTAGAGAAGTAACACGTACCATGGCTCTCAATTGGTTTTGTCTCGGGGTTAGAAAATGACAATAACCAATCAGTAACCGAACAGATCTTTCAAAACATATGCCTCACTGGCCGTGTGACGGGTGCTGTGTGCAGAGCAGGACATGCTTACCCTTCCGGGGCACCTGATGTCACTCTTGTTTATTGAGAGTTCACACTGTTAGTGCTTTAGTTTTTTGTGTTGTATATGTAACGTTCGTGTGTTTTGTGGGCATGTGGTGTCTTTGGTCTTCCGTCTTTTGGTGTTCTTGCTTTTGCCTTGTCTCTGGACTTTGATTTGTGTAATCTTGTGCTTTGTTCCTTCGGTATTCTACTGCCGTTGTTTTTCTTAAGATGGGTGGAACTTCCAAAATTGAACAATCACATTTAAACTTGGAACTCATTTTTTCCTTTTTTTTACAATCGATATTTTAGAATTGATATTAGTTGTCACAGAATAGATTTGTCATCAAGATTGCTTTTGCAACAACTAATTACAATTCTAAGGTCACCAGGCTGATACAATGTGATAGATCAGCTGTTCCTTTGGATGATATTGAATCTTCGTGTACGACTGCAGTAGCTTTCTTGCAATGGTGTTTTATTTCAGACGAAATTGAAGGAAAATGTGCCTACTGCAATAGCTGTCTTACCAATGTTACTCTTCAGTAAAATCTGAGATGAATATAAAGAAAAATGTGAAGTTTATAAAGTATGTATTCATCTCTTTTGCCTGAGGAAAGATGAGATCTTTTGCACATTTCATTGATTAAATAATTGCGTGAGACTACCACTAAAATTTACAGCACAAAATTGGTAAAATCTAATGATTGCTACATTTAATTACTTAAGATGTTGACTGCCATTAAATTCTTTTAAAATCAAATGAAAAAAAAAAATAACAAAAATTTAACTTTCAGTTACTTAAATTTAAGGTACAATTTTGACACAACCCAAGCTGCTTAGAGAAAGTAAAGGTTAATCAGGCAACACGATTATTATTCTAACAGCTTTTGACGACGAAACGAATCCAAAGAAATAAATCATTTTCATTTTGAATAACATTTCAAAAAAGGAAACACATCTTAAGAGGAAATGTTAATTGAATAAGTAAAAAACTGTAACATTTATTCTGTGAACGTGTAAAGTTCTCTTTCACCCGTACTATGTAAACGTAGTGTAACAAGTGAAAAGTGGATTATTGTTAGAAATAATAACCAGTAGCTCAGATTCCGTGATAATCACAGGACCTGACCTGGTGCGAGTGTACAGACGCACCTTCATTAAATATTACACATCATGCTTTCTAGACAAGTCCACAAAACGCCTTTCTATCTATTTATTTCAATGACTTTTCTAAAGTGTGGACAATCGAGTATACTTGGCTTTGTGTGTACCCATATCTTTTTCTTTTTTTTCAATTTTTATTGTGTTATGTGCCTGTCACCATGTGGAAATCAAGTGTAAATACGTTATTTTAGTTGCCTTCAAAGCCAGCGACCAATAATTAATGTCACTGAGTTAAAGTAAACTCTTCATTTTCGAAATGTAAGAATAGTGATATTTTTATAGAGAATAGTCATTGCATTAACCCTCTGATTTAAATGAGGCTTTCACTTGAGCACGAGTGCGGAAATAGATGTCATCCAGATTCAATATCGGTCATTTCTACGGTATCTAACTTGTACCACAATAAAATTTTATTCATATCTTATATGACTTAAATTCATTTGATTAGTTTTCATTAACTATAAGTACGTAAATAAACAAGGTAGTCATCATGATTTGGTGGTGTTATGGTAGCGAGTTTGCCTTTATAACTTAGTCTGAATGTTATGGCAGAGACGAGAGTTCCAATCTCGTCTAGGTATCGAAAACATTTTTGCGAAGTTTTATATCAACTACTGATTGGTAAGATAAGTAGTAGTTATATTAAATTTAAAAAATTAAGTGTAGTGTCCGTGGCGCAATCGGTATGACCATTGGTTAGAGAAAAAACAACATGTTTGGTTAAATGACATGATAGGCAACTTCTATTGAGGTATACACGGTTTTTATATTTTTCTTCCAAAATGTGAGTTGTAAAGATAAATAGGTTTATTAACCGAAAAGTGAACATGGCGGACGTGGCGTAGTTAGTTAGTTGGTTAGTAAACCATCTTTAGAGTAGCAACACGAAGGGTTGTGAGTTCTAGTATCACATATGACGGAATTTTTTAAGAGACAACACATTTGGACTTACTAGTATAAGATTTTCAAAACAATGTGTTCACTCGTGCAGAGAAAGTGGCCTCTACTTAATCTTGGAGGCCAGTTTGAACAATAGCTTCGCTTGGGGTATTGTGGTACTAACATATGTATTGTCACTATTCATAATTACACCAGATATCAGTACAGACGATTATTCATTGAGTATCATCATCGATTCAGGTGAAACACAAATAAACAAATATACAAATATTTAGAATCTTATTTAATTACATGAATAAAAACATTTTTTGCCAGATGATTTCTACTTTTGACAACCATTTTAGATTTTTTAAAGTGATGCGAATTTCACGTTTTAAGAAACCACCATCTTTACTGTTATCATATATGGTGATCAGCCAATGCTTTGTTGAATAATGTCTATTACCTGCATTCTTTGACTATATCATACAGTCATACAGTATCAGAAAATGACTAGAATACTGACAAAGTCAGAAAAGGCCCCGTCCCCTTGCATGTCCCAAAAACCTGTTTGCGGAATTTCATGGAAATCATAAAACAATATTTGGGGAAAATCATAAATAACAAAATCCTAAGTTATTGTAAATTATGTTTCTGTATATGGCCGTTTTGACAACTATGGGTCATCTGTTCAGATCAAATCAAAACATTGAATAAAAATATATGAAGGTCATTTCAAGTTACACAATGTATCATATGACAGAGCTAATTCTCAAAATATGATTTTTTTTCCATATATAAACTAAGTTTTTGTTCCCCAAAATGTTTTATGAATCTCCTAAAAATCATTAGGGGCCTTCTTTTGATCAAGTTCAACACTGTGCATAAAACTTATAAATATCTGTGAAGGTCATTTCAAGCTATCATACAACATAGAGCTTATTCTCAAAATATGCTGTTTTTCATATAAAAACTATGTTTTTCCCCAAAAAATGTATTTGGATTTTCCTTAAAAACAAAAGGGAGCTTCCTTTGGTAAAGACCAACCTTGTGTATCAAAATCATATAAATCCCTGAAGGCAATCATAATTTATTGTACAACATAGAGTTAATTTTCAAAATATGCACTTTTTCTTATAAAAACTAAGTTTTTTCCAAAATTCATTTTCCGATTTTCCTCAAAACCGAAAGGGAGCTTCCTTTGGTCAAGTTCAACCTTGAGTATCAAAACCATCACAATCCCTGAAGGCAATCTTAAGTTATCATACGACATAGAGCTAATTCTCAAAATATGCTTTTTCATATAAAAACTAAGTTTTTCCCAAAAATCATTTTCCGATTTTCCTCAAAAAGGAAAGTAAGCTTCCTTTGCTCAAGTTCAACCTTGAGTATCAAAATCATTAAAATCCCTGAAGGCAATCTTAAGTTATCATACGACATAGAGCTAATTCTCAAAATATGCA
>MJUU01030175.1:54576-64945 GCA_002080025.1 Modiolus philippinarum
AGTTATCATACGACATAGAGCTAATTCTCAAAATATGCACTTTTTCATATAAAAACTAAGTTTTTTCCCAAAAATCATTTTCCGATTTTCCTCAAAAACGAAAGGGAGCTAACTTTGGTCAAGTTCAACCTTGAGTATCAAAATCATTAAAATCCCTGAAGGCAATCTTAAGTTATCATACGACATAGAGCTAATTCTCAAAATATGCACTTTTTCATATAAAAACTAAGTTTTTTCCCAAAAATCATTTTCTGATTTTCCTCAAAAACGAAAAGGAGCTTCCTTTGGTCATGTTCAACCTTGAGTTAAAAAATCATAAGAATCCGTGCATGCAATCTTGAGTTATCGTACGACATAGAAAACGCTGACGGACAGACAGACAGACAGACGGACAGACGGACAGACGGACGGACAGGCTGATTACTATAGGGCGCCGCCATTTCATGGTGGGCCCTAAATATTATCTGTAACTGGAATTTCAAATATTGAAAGCCGTTACCCTTCGACCATATTGTAACTGCTTTCTTCCTTTTAAATACAACATGTGATCAAAGTTCAAACCAACGACAAAATCTTGAAACTGTGCAATGTGAACATGAATATCACTGTGCGATATCGCTCACCACTCGCCACCTTGTATTCTCAATTTTTACAGGTTTGCTTAAAATATGAAAGGTAAAGCTAGAAACTAATATATTCAAAACTATCAGCATATATTTAACGACCTTTGATACCACTAACAAAGAATAATTGTCGCAAATGAATAGACGGGTCGGAAAATGTTTAGGTCTGTTAACAAATTTTGCAAACTTGAAATTTAAATTTTATTCATATATTGAAATGAGCAATGTTACTTCCATTGGCCAACACCTCATGCATCTTGGAATAAACATTACAATATGCACAGTGGGAGAAATTAATATATGATAAAGTTTCTTAATGATGTGATTATATCAACCCCTTTGTACCTAAATTGTCTAAATGACCGTCAGCGAAATGTAAGATTGATTTTGCGATATTATCAAACCGTTTCAAAGAATTGGAAAACGCAATCTTTTGAACTACCATTATACATTTCTGTATTAATCATTCAGAATTTCTTTAAAATTCCTAGTATGCCTTCTTTGAAGTTCGAATTGGAACTGATTCCCTAAATGGTATACACTGAGCATAAGGAATTTATCAAGATATATCTCTAATATTTTTATCATCATATTACCAATCACCAAAGCCGAGCAATTTGATTACAAAGAATCATATAAGACAAAACTTAAACTCTACAATCCGACTTCTAGTGCTGCTGATGAGTAATAAATTTCCGAAATGGCCATACAGATCATTAAAATTATTGCAGTTTGAGTTAACATATGTGTTATGGTTTCGTGTTCATTTACTCCATATCCTTTCGTAAAATATCCAATTCGCTTTTCAACACATCATGATTGGCAACTAGATTTGATTTTTTTTAACTTGAAAACGTCTTTTTCTTAACTTTTTCAAACCTGTTCAGTTATTGATACAGATTTGAAAAGTTGAAATATAATGTGTGTGAAACATTTATGATGCCAACGCTGGACTTCCAAATGAATACGAACAGGCATATGACCACGCAAACGCAATGTGCTACTGCGATAAAAAAAAACCTATTAATCAACACTAACTAACTTGTATATTTAAGAAACAAGAGAGTAAAAGTTTATTGTTAGACTGGTGCAAGCCTTAATATTTTCGGTTTATTTTATTTGATACATGACAAAAGGTGCAGGGTTTTCGCCTGATATAATCTCAAGCTTTTTCATTTCAAAGGAATAATAAAAAAAAATAACAGCAAACAATAATTCAGTTTCTCCTTTGTCTCAGAAGGGGAACACGTTATGAACAATTAAGTACGAAATCACTTAAGCAGGACATGTTTATCCTTCCGGGGCACCTGATGTCACTCTTGTTTATTGAGAGTTCACACTGTTAGTGCTTTAGTTTTTTGTGTTGTATATGTAATGTTCGTGTGTTTTGTTGGCATGTGGTGTCTTTGGTCTTCCGTCTTTTGGTGTTCTTGCTTTTGCCTTGTCTCTGGACTTTGATTTGTGTAATCTTGTGCTTTGTTCCTTCGGTATTCTACTGCCGTTGTTTTAAAAGAAATTAAATACTTTGATTAGAGATATTTGCTAGTTATTCGTGATGTCAATTAGTCAAATGCACAACATATATCGAACAAAAAATACCCTCAATAATTGCAGTTTATCTTTACTTCTGCAGATCGCTTATATCTATTCATTGCAGGTAAAAATCAATCTTTTGGATGACCATATATCAAAACATATGACAGAGCTTATTTTCTGAATTTTCATACTATCGGTCTTTGTGCCAGGACGAAAATTTTCACCAAAAAATCAATAATTCTGATTGGGGGTCAATTCATCAAAATTTTAAGAACAAAGACAGCACTTGTTGGTAGAGAGAATCCAATGTGCATAAAATATTGGATGTCGCACAGTCATAAAATATGGGTTTTTAAAAGTTCACTCACTACTTTGACATGTGTTTAAATTTTGTTCCAAAGTAAGCATGGCACTTTTGCTCCCAAATAACCTTTCATCCTTTGGTTAAGCCTATTCATTTATCCTGAATTGAGAAATATCTAATTGCAACTTATATCATTCCCTCTCCGGCTTGAGCTCCCCAAGGACCAAGCTAGGCCTATTCTTATTGAACTCTATTAATTTATCTTCAACGTGCTTAAGACTCTCCTCTTAACACTATCCAAGTTGTTTACATCTTTTAATTGTCTTCTATGAGTATTTTGCTACGACAGATGATAGCGGTTAAAAGAACGCTTTGCTAAGTAAGTCTCCCAAACGAAGTTTGTGGAGACTTATTGTTTTTGCTGTGTTTCTTACTATTATTTTTCTTCTTCTGATTCCCGCCTCACTTTTGTCCGAACCAAATCTCGGAGAGAATTAGATCTAGGACTTTCAAATTTTGTAGGATAATGGCCCGATATAACTAGTTGTGCAAGAAACAAACATTGTTCCAAAGGGGGTTCATTAGGGGTACATTTTGAGGCTCAAAAAGGGGTGGGGTCTTTCACGACTTTGTCCATCCAACTGGTGATCCAATTTTCACAAGATGATGGAGCCTAATCCCAAGATGTGCTTTCAAGCCTTGGAATTTCAAAATGGCCACCGTCCTCATGAAAGTAGCCAAAAAGGGCGGGAAAAATTAAAGTTCTCACAATTGGATGACACTTCAAGAATTCAAAGTGGCGACCGTTGCCATGGAAACGGACAAAAAGGCGGGAAAATCAAAGTGCCAAGAATTGGATGAAACTTTACAGGTAATTTGTCCAACACGTCTAGAATTGGTCTCTGATCTGCACGAGTTCAAAATGAAAGTCATTGCCATAGAAACGGACAAAAAGGCGGGAAAATCAAAGTGCTAAGGATTACATGAAAGTTTATTGAACGGATGTCCAATGTGTAGAATGGTCTCTGGTCTCTGGTGAGAATATTTCATCGATTTTGAAATAAAAACACATATGTTTGTTAGAAATGTTTTGTTTTGTTTGTTTGTTTTTTATCCCCGCACTTTCGAATGAAAGTTCGGGGATATTGTCGTTGGCCTCGTCCGTCCGTCCGTCCGTCTGGCCTCCTGTACGTCTGTCCGTCCGTCCGTCTGGCCGTCCGTTCGTCTGCGAACTCCAACATTTGTGGATTGAGGGTTTTAATTTTATTATAAAACTGTTGCACATATGCTTCAGATGCGCAAAAAGCTTTCAGAATTTCGATATTGGTCTTGGTGCAAACATGAGGCCCCAAGATGTCCATTTTGACACATGTGGCATCCGACGCGAACTCCTCCTACATTTTTGGAATTAAGATTTTAAATTTGATGTAGAATTGTTGCATATGGTCTGTAGATGCGCAGTAAGCTTTCGGAGTTAGTTTTGATATTTATCTTGATGAAAACAAGAGGCCCCAAGATGTCGATTTGACAAAGACTGCAAAATGTGGATTGTGACACATATGGTATGCGACGCAAACTCCTCCTACGTTTTTGGATTTATTTATTTGAATTTGTTGCAGAATTGTTTCGTATAGTCTGTAGATGCGCAATAGCTTTCAGAATTTTGATTCCAGTTCCAACTTTCATTTGGTAAAACTCCTGAAAATATCAAAGACTGATATTTTTGGACATTTCGGCATATAATCTTATATTTTAGCAAGTATTTGGAAAAAATCGAAATTCTGACAACTTAGAACTTGATCATGTGATTCCAATTTTTGAAAATATCCTGAAAGTCTCAAAAACCACTTTCTTTTGGATTTCTTACTTAGCCACCATATATTTGGCATATGTTTGATTAGGTCAATCATTTTCCCTAATTGCATTTCAAAAATATCGATTCCAATTTTTGGTAAATTGCATGAAAGTCTCAAACACAACTTATTTTTTGGAATTCTATCTAGCAACCATACTGTTAGGATTTGTTTCCATTAGGGCAATAATTTTCACCAACTGAAGTTCAAAAATATTTAATTCGAATTTTGGTAAATTTCCTGAAAGTGTCAAAGACCAATTATTTTTTGGAACTCTACCTAGAATCATACTGTTAGGATTTGTTTCTATTAGGGGCAATCATTTTCACCAATTGGATTTCCAAAATAACTAATTCCAAATTTGTGAAATTTCCTGAAAGTGTAAAAGACCACTTTTTTGGAATTCTACATTGAAATCTTCGGTCCACATTTTATTTAGAATTAAAAGAACCATTTTCACCAAAGTGATTTCGAAAGAATTTGATTCCAAGTTTTGTAAAATTCCTGAAAGTCTCAAATACTACTTGATTTTTTTTTTTTTTTTTTTTTTTTTTTTTTTTTGTTTTATTTTTATTTTCTTTTTTGTGTTTTCTTTTGTGTTTTTTGTTTTGTTTTTGTTTTGTTTTGTTTTTGTTTTGTTTTTGTTTTTGTTCTATGTTTTGGTTTCATTGACAGTAATTCATATTTTGACAGGAAAATAATATTGTTAATAACAGAATTCAAAATTTAATTTGAAAATTGATTTCAAATTACTAGTTGTTCCTGTCTGCGTGTTATGCATTATAAACAATTGTTAGGGACAATTTGAACAATCCTTGTGCATTCTAAATCTAATCTTATTACCTAAAGGTCTTTCCCACTACAGTGGGTAAGACATTATTGCATTTCGTTTTATTATTAAGGTTTTTCCCACTACAGCGGAAAGACCTTAATGTATTTTCTTTGATTCTTCTTCTTCTTTTTTCCTTCTGTCCTCAATGTTGTCAAAGTACTTTGACCAATCATAACCAAACTTGGTACACTTAACAAGCACTGGCCTAGCTCGAATCAGGTCACCCTGTGAACCGATTCTACTTCTAACAACAGATTTATCTCCCCGACTAAGGGTTATCTTATTAGCAGGTAGGCTCATAAACCGTAACCGATATCAAAACCCGAGGTGAGGAAAATGTTGCCTTTATTCTCAGGATTATTTGCCATGCATAAATTATTTGGATTCAAGACCCAGGTTTCGCGTTTTTGACCCCGAAATATGTTGATTTCTTAAAGTTGTGGAATTGCGATCAAATTTGTTTACCATGTAGCTTTCATGGTCCTTGTTACAAATAGGTGGCCAAAAAAAAATTTTTTCGCCATTTTTGAAATTTTGTTTTCGCGATATCCCGGAAACGATAAAAAAATATGATAACATTATTGTCCTCTCATTTTTTTGAGTTATAGCCCTTGATGCGTTTCGGTAAATCTTTTTTTTTTCTTATTTGTTTTTTTTTGTTTTTGTTTTTTTTTTTTTTTGCGAATAACTTTTTAAAGTTTACAGATAATATAGTAAACATATATGTTTAAAGTGATCAGTTTGAAAAACCTTCAATTTAATACCAAGTTGAAAGTAATCTATGAGATTTGACCTTGACCTTTGACCTTTATATCAATTAAAATCGAAAACCTTAAGAGATGGTTGAAAAAAGTTTTTAGCAAAAATGTTCAACATGCAAAGGGCTATATTTGTGTCATTGGACTAAAGTTCGCCGTCACTCCCCGACAGATAATTGCCCCTGACGTGTTACGGAAAGTGTTTTCAGCTATAATTCTTATTGTGTTACGGATACTATGGCCAAGTAACATATCAAATGAATCAATGAGAAGAGAACTTCAATTTGAGCCAAGGTCAAAAGTCATAAAGGTGATTGGTCAAGGTCATATGCTTTTTTGTAAAATGATTAAAAATGGTTTGAAATCGAAAATCAAATATATTAGAGACAATGTGCATCTCATCAAGATGATTTTAAGCATAGGACGTATCAATGTAAACATTGACTAGGAAAGACTTTGCAATTGTTCTCTGAACAATTGTCATTTTAATTAATTCAATAATGCTGTTTCCAGTTTTTGAGGAACATTATCAATAAAGGTATTTAATTTTACAGATGAAAAATTATGTTCGAGTTCTATTTCACTTATTTCAAGTAAAACGATCCCTATCACCTGCTTACTTCTATCAAGTTCCAAGCAGACGATAGGGATCGTTATACTTCAATACAATCATGCATCTCGCATCTTCGTAATTTAGGCAACTTAATAAGAGACGAAAGGAATAAAATTTTCCAAAATACTACACTGACGAGAATTGTACAAGATATTGATTTGAAAGTTATAATTATAACAAAAAATTAAAGGATGAATCAAAAGAATTTAATGTAGTACACCATCTGTGTTAGTTTACATACAATAGTTCTTAACTCATTTTCTACGAATCATCATTTGAGTGCTTTTTAATGAATACGAGAAACCTCGGAATCCCTCCCAGTGAATACCTCGTCCTGCTGACAAACCATGCCCTGTCCCCTTGTTTACATATTCACCATTTAAATTGGAATATCCACATGATGCCGGATACCACTACGCTCCTCTATAGTAACCAACTTTTGAACAGCTGCTCGATGCTCCACGTCCATCATTGTTTTTGTCAATTGTTGTAAATCGCATTTTGTTGTTATGGCTCATGCTGTTGCCTGAAAGAATAAGGAAAATAATTTATGAACATTTTTTTTTTCAAAAATTGGAACGAAACCGATACAAGTTGTATGACGCGAATTTGAATACCATCTTCAATCAATACATCCACAAACGAATACCGAAGCAAGAATTAGGAAAGGGGATTATAAAATCATAAAATTAATCCAAAATCACGGCAATACATGTCCAACACGATCAACTGACTTTTTCGGTAGTTAGTAAGGTGATATATATAGAATAATGGTAGTTTTGAAGGTCGAGACAGAAAATATCACCGTATCGCGGCGAGTCCGATAGGACGAGCTGTTATACTAGTGATATTTTCTGTCGAGACCTTCAAAACTACCATTATTGTTTATATCGGCAACATCGTAAGAGTCATGATGTCAATTTCATGACGTCATTGCCTGATATTTTCTTGTATCAGGTCAGTACGGAGATACTGACAATATCAGTCAGTAAGATCAAAGAGAAAATGTACATATTGCCGATAAATTACAGTATTTATAGCAATATAATTTTTTTGTGAACTATTGACATAGTAAAAGGTAATTTACACGCTCGAGACACTCTAATTTTTAGACATAAAACATTTTCTTTATATTCTTAGCAAACAGAATTTTGAGTATGTATGATTTAAGTCTAAAACTTATAGCAAACGTTATGATTTAAACTTTCCTCTCATAATTTCCCAATGGATTCTCTTCTGTCCCTACATAAGAAATGCATGTGTCTCTGGTGCTAGAAAGTGCTAGAGAATCCTGCAAATACGAGGACAAACAGACGTTTATTACAAGTAAATTACTTTATGAAGGATATGAGAAGGAACGCTTGAACTTAAATGGTGAATAAAAGGATATGGAGTAAATGCACATGAGACAAAGTCTCTACAAATACATTAACGCTCCAGCAAGAGTTGGTTGGCGTATACAATAGAAAAATGAAACAACTTGTGACTGATCTGACGTTTTTACATTTAATTAGATTACGCATTAAGTCGTTTCGTATAATCTATCGGACTTGACTTGTTCCTGGCTAATATTTATCTTTTGACAAATCATTTTGAATGTGACTGTGATACAAACAAAGCAGGAAACATTTACACTGTCGGAATTGACTTGTTCGTGGCTACAATTTAATTTGGACACATCATTTCTCACATGACGGTGACACATACATAGCAGGAAACGTTTACACTGCCGGACTTGACTTGTTCGGGGCTACAATTTAATTTGGACACATCATTTCCCACGTAATGGTGATACATACATAGCAGGAAACGCCTACACTGTCGGACTTGACTTGTTCATGGCTAAAATTTAACTTTGGACGCATAATTTCCCACATGATGGTGATACATACATAGCAGGAAACGCCTACACTTTCGGACTTGACTTGTTCATGGCTAAAATTTAACTTTGGACACATCATTTCCCACATGATGGTGATACATACATAGCAGGAAAGACATACGCTGTCGACGCATCTAGTCGTTCTCCTAAAGGAGTTCATGTGTGCATGCCCATTTCGTGTCTCCTGGTTGTATTTGTTGACTGGATTAGGGACTCAATTTCGGTACATTGAGTCACCTTATTCTTTATAAAAATAATTGAATCTATTGCAAACTTGAGTCCGATCATTATATAATACATGGAAAAAAAACTCTAATTTTATATACAAACTTCTACACAAATGTACAAATATACTTTACAAATTACACTATACAAAGATCTTTGAAAGACGATCGATACGGAATAATTATACTCAATTGGAGCATTATTTTAAATAATGTAGGAAGTATACAAATTGCAATGCAGAATGTAGTTATGCATTTATCACAATACTTTTAAACATCTTTTGACAATGTGTTGAATGACAACAGTAAAACATTGTTTATCAATCCCTGTAACTTGTTTATGTTTTAATGATGCATTGTTAACATTAAAACTGTTTCCAAATTTTAAAATTCTATGTAAAAAACAGTTTAATCTGACACAAAAGTAAATAAGACAACAGAAGGATATAATTATTCTTTTCAATATAATTTATTGTTGTATTTTCATTTCTGCGTTTTGTTACTGTCTAACGCCATTGTTTCCTTCGTTTTCGTTTTGGCCATTTTTGGACTTCGATTTATATAACTAACATTCCTTTGTTCCTTCAGTATTCTAGCGTCGTTTGTTTTTGTATAATTTAACAACAGCAGTTTCTCTATTTAGTTTTAAAATAACACGATACCTGCGTTTCCGCTATATTTTCCTATATGGAGCTTGTATCCAGCATCACCACTGTCAACTTCGATGCTGTCATACACAGCATATTTAGATGTGTTGTCCCAATCCATAATATTGATTCGAAGTTCATGCTTCCCTTTTGATGTCAACTGATGAAGTTTTTCATTGCCTGAAATTAATTCAGAAACCAATATCTTTACAACATTTTGTATAAATAACTATATACCGAAGTTACTGTAAGTTAAGTTTATACATATGGTCATTTCGACAACTTATGTCTCCTCAGTGCAGATAAAATCTAAACATTTGAAAGACCATAAAAGGAAGGAATTGCATAAAACAGACAGGAAGGTGTAAAAATCAAATTATACATTTTAGTGCTTTAGCTTTGTGGCGTTCTTGTTCATTTTTTGTTTATTTGTTTTGTCTTTGTCATACTGTCTGAATTCGCGTTGCTGTGAATTGCCGTCATTTTGAATTTCCCCTTTCCTCATTCTTACTTCGGTGTTCGTTTGCCGATGTATTTAATAGTAACATAAGCATTCTTGATGAAAGTGTCAGATACATACGGAAATTCATATATGATTTATCAACAAATCGAATTTGTAATAATCAATTTAGAATTGTTCTAATGAATCTATTTCGTTATTACAAATTGCTTAATTCGTTATGACAGATTTTTGTATTTATTATAACGAATATAATTCGATGTAAAAAAATCTGATATTCATTTTAATAATTTGAAGAGTTTTGCTCTGTGCCTATACAGATCTGACAAGGTGAAGTTCGTGAGATGATAAGATCAATTTTTACGCAGTTAATCTTAATCTACTATTATTCTTACTTATTAATTATTAATTTGTTATTATTTTTAGCACATGTCACAGGTCAAATATATCCGGATAATTTGTGTTAAAATTACCTACAAGACAAAGAAAATTAAGCTACGCCCAACCTTTTCAATAAATTTGAGTAATACTCATACGTAAATCATCTGAGAACTGAAAGTAACTTATTCTTAAAAACACTTAGCATATTAAAAACGAATGACAAGTAGTCTACTTTTTCCTTTTTCCTTTTTCGACA
>MJUU01030176.1:1675-15445 GCA_002080025.1 Modiolus philippinarum
TAGTAATGTTGTTCTAAGTTCTTTGCGTAAAGAATAATTTTGTCGTAATACAATAAGGGTTTAAATAAAAGGTGCATTAGCAAATTCGTTTTACCAGATCCAGATGGGCCCACGGCGAGTAACCGGAAGTAATCACTCGGCATATTTTTTACTCCTTGTATTGTTTTAAAATTATTCGTATTATTCGTTGTCATTTTTTATAACCCGAATATTTATTAGATAAAAAACCATGAGTGTATTTCAGGTAGGAGGGTGCATAACCGTTGTGGTAAGTAATAATGTTTGACTTTTTTAATAAAAAAACAGTTAAAAAAAATGCTTGCATATGATTTGACCACTCTAAAAAAAAATAAAAACAAAGGTGTATGGTTTTTACGAAATACTTGATATTCAAGGGGAAATCGTATATTTATATTATCCTTTTAGCAATATATTCGTTATAGAGAGAGTAACTGGTGACGACCTGTCAGACTTACTAGAAATATATAGGAATCAAAAGTGTAGAACCAGAGATACACGTCAGTGTTATGTATAACCCGTGTTATGCTTAAACCGCAAGCAACGTAAAAAATGTGAGTGAACTAAGAATCTAGCCCGTTTTACCCGTCTCAACTGTAATGAATAACAATTGTTTATTCTCGTTAGTCCCGTAGATAGTAGTTAATACCCTTTTTGGGTGCACATTTTCCGAAAAGTTTTTCGGAAAATGTGCACCCAAAAAGGGTATTAACTACTGATATAGACGTCGATTGTTGAATTCTTGAGGCGCTCGCTCTGCTTTGGAGACGTCGAATACGAAGAGGGGATGGAGATCCGTAAAGTCGGCAGGCGTGATGCCTGGATTGCTCACCAAATGATCCATGTTGAAAAATTTCTCACGGAAATGAGCAGCTTCCTTATACAGCCTGGAGACCTTCTGATTCGTGAAGGAGGCACGATGACCCACAGCAGGATATCTCTGAGAATTCAAAGTCACCCAGATATCATTCACGCGACAATGATCGAAGATGGCGGGGTTGGCTTCTTGATCGTTACTCTTATCGGTCTGGAAGGCGACGATCACCCATCGGGGTCTTTCGGGGCTGCTTCGGGTGGAAAGGCGCCAGTTGAATTCACGACTTTCGGGGACGCCGATCGAATCGTACTGCCTGATGAGGAATCCAATATCTAGCTTCACTTTGCTCTCGATGGTCTTATAGAGCTTTAGCTTCTGCTCGTCGGAAGGCATCACGTGGAGAATGAACCATGAGAGATTGCTGATGACGATCTTACCAGGGTCGTTGATATTGGCAGCATCCCGGAAGATGGTGTCATTATCCGAGGCGCGGACGAGAGTGAGCTCATACTTGAATCCATAGACCAGCTTTTCGTAGTCCTGGGCAAAGCCGAAGATATGCTTCAGGGGGATGGTGAAGGAGAAGGTCCCCTTATTGGCAGGCTTGGTGATGACGTAGGCCTTGCGCGCGGCAAATCCTAGATTCTCGGCAGCAGCCTCTGCAGAGACCCTTCACCCATTATTGGTTGAGGCCCTGGGACTTGGAGAAATCGTCTGGATACGTGAGTAGACCCATCATGGTGGTGGCGACCCCTGGATCGTTCAAATGCTCGATCGTCTGTCCGGAAAGCTTGTAGTTGATGGATTTGAAGAGGTACATCGTCGCATTATTGATGAGGGAGATGAGATTGGCATCAGCATAGGCCGACCCATCATTCTTCTGGAGCCTTCCTTCCAGCAAAAGGTAGCTCTCGGAGGGATGAAGGAAAGATCCTGCGACTCGATGCTGAGGCGGATCTCGGTACCGGATCTATTCAACTGCGTCCCAGTGATGGGATGGTATTCGAAAAATTCATACTCCTGGACGCTTTCGTCGAAAGTCAATCCTTCGGCGATAGTAAGCATATCAGCCATCATATATATTTATTTATAGCGCTGGACGAAGTCGTGGATGGTTGCGATACCACCACCCGAGATGAGATTATTGAGGCGGGCCTGCTGCTGAGGGGTCCTCTTGGTCTTGGTGGTAGGTGCTGGGGGCTTCTTGGGCTTCTTGCGGGTCACTCGATGAACGACGTGGTCTACTGCCTTCGTCGCTCATTTCTCCAATCCCTTGATGGCTGCATTCGAAGCAGCGCTCACAGCCTTGCTTCCCAACGAAGAAGAGGTGAATACTCGTCCAGCCAGACTGGTGATGGTATCGAATAATCCTCGCCCCCCGACTACATATCTCCGACGATATCCGTGATTCACTACTAAAGGCATTTATTTAGAGGAGCTTTCGATGCAGCGTCTCGTACTCTTTCCTGCTGATATGCTTGGCTTTCCTCATGACGTCGAGGATGGCCACGATTTCGTTGCGTACCCCATTATTCCCAGCCTTATAGGCCGCAGCGCAAAGTTCGAGGCGATCCAGCAACTGGTCGAAGCATTTGGGAAGAAAGACGGTTCGGACCCACTCCCATACTTATCTTGCTTATAGAGGTACGAGACGATCTCCTTCCACTTCTTGCTTTTGTTAGCCTTAGGGGTCTGCAAGACTGCTGAATTGCCTTGATACATGGCATTCGATGCTCGTAGGATATCACCATAGGTATTCAGGTCGTCCACTTCGAAATCTTCGGGATGCTTCATGACCATGAGCTCCCATAGACCGGGGGTACCCCTATAGCGCTCGTCATCGATGATGATATCGTCTCCATCGAAAGTGACGGGGAGACTCCCAATCATGATGGCACCATCTTCCACTCGCAATCCAAAGGTATGATCTGCTTTGGGAGTCATACTGAGCTGAAGGTAATGGGTGGCTCGCGGACCGAGATTGGTAGTCAATGCTTGCCCAATGGGTAGTGGATCGTCATCGCCTTCAGCATCGAAAGAAGGAAGGGCAGGCATGGGGGCGGGTGGGGTGAGATCATCGATCTTTTTGGTGATCTGGGAAGCAGTCTCCTTTTGCGTCTCGACGACGGGCTTGAATATCTTGGAAAGATCGCGCCTGAGTCCGATCTTATCCAGGCGATGCTGCATATCACTAGCCTGAATATTACGCTTGGTCTCCTGCAGGTCCCTAGCAAGCGCCTCACACTTCTTAGGATCGGTGATCTTGATGAACGTCATTTTATTTATAGCATTGCGAACGCTCCTAGGCGATGGATTGAACGCCACTAGGCGTTGAGAGGCGATGGATCGAACGCTATAGGGCGTTGTGAGGCGATAGATTCAACGCTATGGGACGTTGGAACGAACGCTATAGGGCGTTGGAAGGCGATGGATCGAACGCTATAGGGCGTTGATAAGCGATGGATTCAACGCTATGGGGCGGCTGTAGGGCGTTGGAACGAACGCTATAGGGCGATGGATCCGACGCTATAGGGCGTTGGGAGGCGATGGATCGAACGCTATAGGGCGTTGGAACGAACGCTATAGGGCGTTGGGAGGCGTTGGATCGAACGCTTTGGGGCGTTGGATCGAACGCTATGGGGCGATTGGACGAACGCCCCCTAAGCGTTGATGCATTTGGGGGAGCAGAAGACTTCCATCCTATGCACGATTTTATGATCATACTCCCCCACTATCCGGACTTTCACGCCCGACCAAAGGGTGGTGAATTTTGGCATGGTAATAATCTCTTGGCAGATACGTTCCAAAGCCTTACCGCGAGCGATCGGAGCTCCACACTGGCAGCACGCCTTAGGAAATAGCCTCGAATGCCTCTTGCATTTATCGCTTGGCAATATGGATGGGTACGTGCATTGATGACCTCGAACCGTCTTGATGCAGCACTGGGGTCCTAGCGATGGTCGTCGACGGGAATGGGAATTATAGGACCTTCTTTCGAAATCTCGATCGTCGAAGCGATGAGCATTCAGCACCACATCTGCTGCAGTCATATCCTGGGATCTCATCGTTAATAAGCACTCTCTCCCACTTGTGCTTGCAACCAAATGGTGGGGACTCAGGGGGCATTCTCCTCATTCTCTTCATCTAAGTCTCGTTGATTCTCCAGAAAGAATTCCGTCATCATTCTTTATCTTATTCTCGATAGAACTCATCCAGATTGCATCGATACTTTCCATTCGTCTTGGGGCTCGTGAGATCGATGGTCATGAATCCGTGAGGCTTACTCCAAGAGCGATTGCATAGGGTATCGAACTGAGCTGGGGTGAGATTGCTGCAATGGTCTCGACGAATATGATCGCGATTCTTGGCATCCTGCTCGAAGAGTAAGATGAAGTTGGCATTCTCCCGGATCGATTGTCGAGGGAGCTTGAAGTAATTTTGGCAGAGATAGAAGCAATCGACGTTATTATGACGCCCACGCACGTAGTAGTCTTCGCATTTGCTCTGCTTGCTGAGCATCAAATCGTCGAAGACCATGAGATTCTTGCGAGAAGGGTCGAGGTCTCTTGGACCGGGCACGTCGGTCACCTGCTCGAAGAAGAAGGGCTCGATACCACTTGGTTTGGTCGGTGGCTTCATCACGTCCACCACGTCGATCAAGGAGTGCGGATAGCGATCCTTGATGGAAAGAAGCTTGCGGATATCGTCTTTCGAAAATCCTTTCCCCGGCGCTCGCTGCAGCAGCTGATAAATTGGCTGATGGAGCGATTTTCCGAAGACGTAGAGTCGATCGTAATCGAGCCATCCATCACGCAGGAGGTTATTCAGCAGCGTCGTCTTGCCACAGTCCGATTTTTCAATGATCAGACCTCGGATGGATCGCTGCGGGAGGAGAAAGTGATTATGCCTACTAATGGTGGTAGGCTCATCGTACGTAAGGTCTTCAACGTCCATTTATCTACTAGTATATAAAATGGGAATGTATTGCTTGAAATGCAAGAAGAAGACGGAGACGAAAGGCTTGAGCGAGGTGGTGGCAAACAATGGGAGGCTGCGGAAGGTCGGAACCTGCGTCGTCTGTGGCTCCCATAAGTCCCAATTTATAGTCGCTGGGCTCTGGAATAAGATGCTCAATCGCATGCCTGTGGAGATGCATTTACCAGGGCATAATTTCACCGGGCCGGGCACAAGGCTTCATACGCGTCTGGAGGCAGATGGCACCCCCAAACCTTGGTCGATGCCCATCAATCGCGTGGATAAAGCCTCCTATCATCACGATCTCTGCTATGCTCAGCATCAGGATACGACCGCTCGCAATTCCATCTGCGATAAGACCATGCTCAAGGAGCTGGATGGCATTCATCAGCCCACGGTCCGCGAGCGTATGGATCGAAGTATCGTCAGACCCATCATTGGCACAAACGCTCGATTTGGGCTGGAGGTGAAGAAAAAAAAAGTGCGCTGGTCGGATGATCTAGCCCAAGAGCTGTATAAGCCAGTCAGACGCAAATTCGAGAAGAGGCGCGTGGTGTTAGGTGGGATTGACGAGACCTGGGCAGCTGATCTCGTAGATATGAGCGCCTTCTCCCGGGATAATCGAGGCTTCAAATACCTCTTGAGCATCATCGACGTCTTCTCCAAGTTTGGTTGGTTGGTACCACTCAAAGATAAGAAAGGTGCGACTGTGCGAGATGCCTTCCGGATCGTCTTCAAGGATCGCACGCCTGAGAAGCTATGGACCGATAAGGGCTCCGAATTTTATAATCGTGAGATGAAGGATCTGCTCCGAAAGCATGAGATCGATCTCTACTCTACGGAGAATGAGGAGAAATCGAGCGTGGTGGAGTGTTGGAATCGAACCATGAAGGAGAAGATGTTCAAGTACTTCTCAGCCAATAGCACGCGCACCTACCTTCCCATCTTGGAGGATCTCGTTCTGCCAGTATAATACCACCAAGCATCGATCCATCAAGATCAAGGAATCTTTACGGAGATCTCCCACCCATGAAACCTCATCGATTCGACGTTGGCGATAAAGTCCGGATCACCAAGAAGAAGCGCACTTTCGAGAAGGGATATACTCCGCGCTGGACTAAGGAAGTCTTCACCATCTTTCAGACCCTAGCGACGCAGCCACCAACCTATCGCCTCAAGGATTTTCACGATGAGGAGATCCAGGGATCCTTCTACGAGCCTGGGCGTCAACGCACCGATCAGGAGGTCTATCGAATCGAAGATATCCTGCGACGACGAACCAAGGATGGGGTGAAGGAAATCTTCGTGAAGTGGTTGGGATATCCTAAGTCTTTCAATTCATGGGTCAAAGAGTCCGACTGGCAATGATCCCAGATGGCTTTCCGGTGCCTCGAAAGAGAGAGACAAGAAAGGCTGTGAAGCTATCCGTGGTGAGACGTGATCTTTTTATCCATGGCTTCGATCCTTCCTTGCATCGCACTGACCGCGGCCTCCTTCCAATTTTTAGCATACCATCCTTTGGTGACCGGTTCGTCTGCTAGGGTCCCCTCTGGCAGATTGAGGATCGCATGCCCTTGCATATCGATATCCCCTTCCATCTTACCACCTGCCATGGGTAGGCACTTTGCCATATATTTCTCAATGCGATCGAAGCGTTTCTTTTCTTCCTCGAGAGCTTTCTGGGTAGCACCAAGCTCAGCCTCTAGGTCATCGATACTTTTCATACTTTCTTTCAGCTGCTGAGTGACCCATTTCTTCGTCACAGCGTCCGAGCTATCCCGCGGTAATCCAAGACTGGTGATGCGATGATCGTTCATATTGAGATCCTGAAGCATCCGCCATACTGGCATGCGCTTCCTCGAGTGAGATCCAAATTTATCCATTTATCTATAGGTCGAAGATGACCTCCTCGAGCGTCCGACCTTCCGAAAGAAGCTTCAAGACGTGCAAGCAAAAGTGTCCACAGACCACGTCACCACGACGCTGAAGCTCATCGGTATTATATCGAATCTCCGGTCTAAGATAGTTGACGATCTCGTTGGGTGGGGGTAGGCCATAGGGATCGAAGTAAACTTTGAGTCCTCCATGCTTATGCCAGCACGTCCAGTGCGTGCCAGGGCCATCGCGATCGTCGTGATTCAGGATGCCACATTCGATCGGGCGTGGGGTGGGTGGTAAGGCATTGCGCATGAATACCCCTCTGAAGTGGGGGATATGAAAAGCCTTGGTAGCTTCCTCCAAATCTAGATTCGAGAGGGGCTGGTGGGGGAGGAGGATGCTGTGCACTCGTATGCTGCTCATTTATCTAAGTATGGTCAGTCTGGATGGGCATCCGCACCCGTCAGAGCCTACTAAGTGCAGAGGGGCTTAGCCATGGGTGATTCGATAGTGTCCGTGGGCAAGGGTGCTGATGCCATCGGGGAGGATGTGACGCTTGTCGTCTTTGGCGGAGAGAGTGATCTTGTTGATCTGCGCGGCGTACATCTGATGGAGATGGCTGCGGAGGATATTCATTGGACGATGGATTTCTTGCTGGGTGGTGAGGCATCGCTTGTAGTCTTCAAAGGCGATGCTGTGCTCGCGGACGCTCTCGGTGACTCCCTTCGCCTTCTTGGTGATCTCACCATCATCCACCTTGAAAGCGTATAGCTTCGCTCGGAGTCCCACGAATTCGGTCATAGCCTTGCCAGCGCATTCGTCCTTGAATTTTCCGAAAATCTTATTATTCACGCCAGTGGGGATGCCAGAGGAATGTTCCTCTGGGTAGTTGGACGTATCGAATTTTTCCTTGACGTGTGGAGCGATATCCTGGTAGAAGTCATCGGTCTGGATCTCATAGGCCAAGCTGTCTGTGTCGGTGAAGAGAAGTCGAGCCTTATCGCCGTATGTCTTCTTCACGAATCCATAGTGGAAATCATACATGAGAAGCTTCGAAATATCCAAGATGCAAGCTCCTAGGTAGACCGGCTTATCGAATTTCAGCTTGGTCTTCTTCATATGGACGGCTGCTAGATTCTCGGTGAAGACCACCCGACGTTCGAAGTTGGGCTTGATCACGAGCTTCAAGGCCTGTTTCTCGGTGGTGACCAATCTGACGTCTACGCGCTTCCGGATATTCTCCATGGTCTTGCCAAAGACTGAGTTGACCATGAGCTTAAAGAAATCCTTCTCGGAGTCGGTCTTAGCCTTGGCGCGAAGAGCGGTATTCAGATCCACGTAGTGCTTGAGCCATGGGGATTGTCTGAACCTGATGATCCGACGACATTTCGTAAGCTTCATACCCATCTTCAAATACGTCTTTAGATTTCGATAGTGGAGGACGTATTTCTCACGCTTGCCTAGATGAGGCACGGGCTTGCGAACTTTGTCGATCTCTACGGTCTCGGGCGTGAGAGGGTAGTCGTTGTGGGCGTCGTGAAGATCCTTCGGATATTCGAGATCGCATTCTACCATGGCCCATATTCGTGATCGTCGGGATAGCTGAGAATCTCATCGATCTCCTGTGGCTCGATCCATTCGAAATCTCCTGTGGGGAGAGGCTGCGTCATCGCCCACCCGTAAAGATTATTGGCATCGAGGTAGGTGAGATACTTGGTGGGCTGGGAGCGATCGTAGCTCTCCATGTAGGGGTTGTTGGCCTGAGCATGGCGGTGAGAGATCATGGCCACCCCTCCCCTGGTCGCCTGCTCAAACATCAGCAGCATATCTGGATCGGAAAGAAGCTCCAATCTTTGCCCAGTATAGTTTTGAGGGCGGCGTCGTAGGACAATCCAGGGGATGTCAAGTAGTTGGCAGGATCAAGCCCATAGTGAGTCTGACAGATATCCCTAAAATTCTCGTAGATATCCGCAAGCAGCAAGACCTCGGTTTCTAGATATAGATCATGGTAGTCGCGTAGGGTCTTGCACTCGAAGGTCTCCCAGACCTTCTGAGCGTGCGCGTAGTCTTTGTCGGTGATGTCCTCCCCGGAAACCGTGCGGTAGAAGGCTTCCTTGGGTGGGAGCTGAGTCTCTTCCAGCTTAGCCTCCCCATCCATATAATCGTATGGAAAAACTCCCTTCCGAATCATCAGCTCGTGACGATCGCCGAATCTCGCCTTCATGGTCTTGAATTGGTCGGGGTGAGATTCTTGGCTAGCTTATCCAGCGAGCCGAGTAAGAAGCGCATCGAATCGATGAATCTCATTTCTAGATCCCCCACCTTCTTGGAAAAGCTGATCTATTTCTCATCGGTATTGGGGATGCAGTTGATCTTACCCTCAGAGAATCCAAGCTCCTTGACGAAGATGTGGGAATCATACCCACTCAAGTTGTGGAAGAAGATGGGGACGTGCTTCGGGAGCTGGAAGTCCAGATTGCACTCGTTGTGTGCTGCGCCTCGATATTTCCCAGTAAGATGGTCGTGGTCCCGAACCTTATCCAATCCCAATTCATCTCTGCAAATGTGGCAGTGTGTGCTTTCTTCGAAGCTCTCCTTGTCCTTGTCGGTCATCACCATGGGCTTATTCTCCTTGTATAGCTTACCAATGGTCTGCACTTCCTCCTCCATACACTCCACAAATTTCTTGGCTGCATCTTCACCGCAATAGATGACCCGATCTTTGTAGTCTCCATGAGCGTACTTCACGTAAAAGCAGAAGCCTGATGGTCGCTGAAGCTGGTAGGCCTTCGTGTAGGAGTGTGATGGATCCGGTTGGCAGGTGCAGAGCTTCTCCGTGAAGCACTCGAAATCTGCGTAAATCGCGAATGGAGCTCTCATCATCTTTTTGTGATTGCAGAAGGCTATGGCGGTCCCTTCTTCTGGCATCTCGATCCTGACCGGATCCTTCTGACTGCAATCTTCCATATGCTCATCGAGGAGATCCTGCCTTGTAAAGTGGGAGAGGCATCTGCGGCAAAAGTAAGCTTGCCCATTATGATTCGTAACCTGAGATCTCAGAAGTCGAGAGAGGCTCTTGATCCAGCAGTAATGCTGCTTGTCTTCGTGGGTTAGGAAGAGGAGATCTACGTGAGTGGGACCCGTATTCTATATATCCTGAGGGATAGATCTGAATATCCTCTTCCCCATCTTCACCCTTCTTTACACCATCGAAGCCAAAGACGTTAACGTTGATGGTGGGATTCTGCCTCTCGAATTTATTGATGGTCTCGAGCGAGACTGGAAAGTCGATGTCGTCGAAGTTAAGTTCTTTCTCCCATGGTTTGTACTGTCACTCGCTTGGTATGCTTACGATCCACCTCAGTTTTGTGAAGAGCTGATAGAACTGCCCACTGGAAGCAACGATCATCCTCATTCCTCACATTGATGATGGCTTTCTTCTTATTCAGCTTCTGTGGGAGTGGTATGAAAGATCTGCCCTTGAGAGGCTTGAATTCGTTGAGGTGGATTTCTAGCTTCACGGCGTGCCCAAAAGTCCATCCGCTCCCTTCCCGCATGTACTTAGCCATATTTTCCCTGATCTTCTCCATCATGAAGGCAATCTCCAATTCGATGTCTGATGATTGGGTGAGGGTAGCAAGAGCTGATCGGAAGTAAGGGGTGATGTAGATATTTTCTCTGGTCGCGGGGTTGGTCTTCACCATTTCTGCTAGGAGCACTAAGTGCACCTTCAATCCCTTCTTTTTGACGAGAGCATCTGAGATGGTGGTGAAGATTATGCTTCGACATACTTTGAGATATGTGGTCACGTCATGCGACTTTACGGGTTCAATGACGACCGTGCCAAATACACCTTTCAGCGCTTGACGCCTATCGTTGACCTTGATCTCATCCTCGACTGGGGATTTCTGATATCTTCTTCGACCAGCTGAATGAGATCCTCTCTCTTGAGTCGGGAGTACTTGGTGAAGCCTCGATTCTTGGCGAGTCCTTTCAGCTGCTTTTTGCTGAAGACTTCCTGTCGATCAAATTTACGGGTGGTTTTCTCCTCGATGAGCTTTACCAAGGCCTCCTTACTTTTCCTACTGACCCCCCTCAGACCCTCATCCTTAGCTATTTGACGGAGGGTCTTCATGGTCTCTTTGACCACCATCTTACCCTCGACGGGAATGGTCTCCTCTTCTTCCGTCTCGCGTGGTTGCCTATTATGTCTCCAGCAGAGACCATCCTTCCCGGGCTTGCTCTTGTAGAACTGCCCCTTCTTTCTCTTGAGTAGGTAGCCGCAGATGGTCTTCTGCTCCCCTGATTGCTCAATTCGATGGACTTGCTCCGCCCCACAATTTTGACACTGCTGGGTGTACTCATCCATCTGCACCAGGTTGGGGGCATTGCAGCACTGATGCTGCTTTTGGGGGGTGTGGGTACTATCTTCCAAATCTTCTTCGTTCTCCAGAAAGAAATTCTGGAACTGATCCATCTTATTTCTTTCTGATGCCATATCTTTATTTATATCAATCTTGGACGTAGGCACACCTCTCTATAAGGTGTCCTGTAGAGACTGACTTATGCTCTGTACGAAAGACATAATTCTTGTATTTACCCTATGATCAATAGGAATGCTGTTCGTTTGCATTTTGTCCTCGAGGTAGGGATTTTTATGCAGGATTTTGCATGAGTGGAGCAGAACTCTCATTTTGGTACTACTCACAATTTGAAATCACAAAAATAAAATGCCACAAAAATGAGAAATTCTCTCATGAACAAGTACACCATATCTGAAATGTATAGAGAGCATAAACACTACAGTAAATGGAAAAAGCTAAATTAAACTGCTATAAGAAAGGAATAACTGGAGAGATTCCTGAACAAGTCAAAGAAGTGTTCAACACCACCTATCATTCCCCACATAAACGAAGCTCTTGGTGAAACTTTTGACATCAATCTAGATCCACTCACCAAAGAAAGAAATTCAAAGCGTCATAAAATATCTGAAAACGATAAAGCATCAGACATTGACAATATCACTGCTGAAATGTTAAAAGCAGATTCTAATATCAACAACTATTAAACATGATATTGAAACTGAAATACTACCCAGTTACTGATGCAAGGGTCTTATATATTCAAAGTACATAAGAAAAAAGATAAAACAGAATGAACAAACTAGAGAGCTGTAACATTGTTGTATGTGCTAATCAAGATCTTCTGTGAATTCATATGCATAGGATTAAATAGAGCAACCAGAGAGCAGGTTTAAATCAGGGATGGGGGGGTCATCGACCACACTTTTACATTAAGAAACATCATAGAACAATGCATTGAATGGAACAGGAAGATCAATATCACTAGTAACTAAATTGACTATGAGAAAGCATTTGATAGCATATATAGAAACAGCTCATAGGATATACTCAAATCATGGTTGCATGGAAAAAATTGTTCACACCATTAAATGCTTCTCCAACAAACTCCTCGAAGTGTCATACACAACAACAATCTGAAAAAATGCATTGCGCCTGTCCTAAGTCAGGAAATTTATTAAGCCTTTGTGTGTCTTATCTGTTTTCTAGTTAGTTTACTTAATGTCTATAGGAGTCTAGGATGATGTTTATTTCGCTGAACTTGACTACTCTTTATTTAGGGGCAGACTCCGAAATGCCGTTGGGTGTGGGGTTTCCTCACCGTTCATTGAAGATCTTATGGTGACTTTGAGTTATTACTCCCCTTTGGGTCGTTGTCTCTTTGATACATTCCCCGTTTCCCTTCTTTTTTCTATTTAATATCACCAGCCGAGTCCACCCGAGTGCGACAAGGGTGCAGAATAAGTTGGACCCTATAACATCAATACTGGAGGACATTAACTTTGCTGATGATATTGCTTTGCTATCATCCCCTACAGTACATCTACAGAGAAAAACAGATGATCTAAATAAAAATGCAAAAGAATCTGACCTTAATATCAACAGAGACCATGCAGCTTACCCCCTTACCATCAGTAATAAGGTTGGAAAACATATCGAGAAGATCTTTAAAAAAATGGAGAAGATAGCAATGGACAAACAAAAATGGAGAGATCTGGTTTCAGTCTCAAGTGCAAGCGTCGCGAAAATGATAGGTACAAATGTAGGTGGATACTTCCTGATAGAGTTACATAAAGATAATTTTTTTAAACCTCCTTATACATTATACATGATACTGAAAATTACCGTTAATTCTAAACTAATAGTGCACATCAAGCTACAAAATATAGCCAGTCACATCAAAAGGGACATGTATTCCCAAATGAGACAAACGACTATATTTGAATTTAGACGCATAAATTGATCAGGAGAATAATCAGGATCATTTTATAATAAGTCAATAATAACCAAATTCAGGTGGGTTTATAAATAATACGCTGTAATAGGAAGGGTCACATGTAAATGGTGTAAAACTCACACACAAAAGAACACTACAGTCGTACTTCGATGGCTCGAATATGTTATGTGGCAGAAACGACCAATTAAAGTCAGCAAAGATAAAACAAAATTGGCTCAAATTAACTTTTTAATCAGACGAAAAAATAATTATTTTACAAATTAAATACAATATATAACTTATCTGACAATAATGAAATCCAAGTAATAATCCAAATGAACAGTTCACTTAATTCCACCAATAAATGTCCAATAGAATAATCCTTATAATCCTCACTAAATAGTTGATAATAGATTCACAATAATTGATGTCGATTTCCAATACGAAAGATGTGCGTGATAATCCTATATAAACTAATTAATCCTGTATAAACTTATTAAACTGACTGACTTAACCCTTTTCGGCTACCTCATATAAATACATTTATTATTTCTAGAAAAATCTATCTACAAGATTTAACTAGAACATTCTAATCAAGTGACAATCACATTCCTAGAATGATTATGCAAGAAAAACATCTAGAAAAATCTATGTGTTAAAATCTGAATTTAAATTCTAGAATATTCCACATGTTCTAAGGTGTAATAACCTTGACCATTGTTTATTGTAAACAAATTACATAACTAGGCCAAACAAATTACATCATATTAAGGCCATACAAATTA
>MJUU01030177.1:0-48832 GCA_002080025.1 Modiolus philippinarum
CTCGGCCGAAGGTAGTTTAGCTCTAACGAGAATGTCTTTCAGGTTCTAACAGCACTCAAATCAATGTCCAGAAACGAAGAACTAGATCAGGAAACTTTTGAAGGTCTTCTTCCTGAAAATCCCAGGGCTGGTTTATTTTATCTCCTCCCAAGAATACACAAAGAAGGAATTCCCGGGCGACCAATAGTTAACTGTATTGGTCATCCCACTGAGAAAATTTCCCAGTTTCTAGATTTTCATCTACAACCTTTTGTCGAGAACTTACCTTCTTTTGTAAAAGACACGACTGATTACATTAATAAAACACCCTCTGTAGACCTTCCGCCAAACACAATTTTGGTAACTTTAGACGTGACTTCTTTATACACCAACATACCACATGATGAAGGAATCGAGGCATGTCGTAAAGTGTGGGATAGAAGAACTATAAAATCACCCTCCACTGAATCTCTAGTCAAGCTTTTGAGTTTAGTTCTTACACGTAACAACTTCGTTTTCGATAACGAGAATTTTCTTCAAGTTAATGGGACTGCTTTGGGTACAAGGGTAGCACCATCATACGCCAATATTTTCATGGGGGATTTAGAACAGCGCATGTTACAGGATGCACCATATAAACCATATAGCTGGCTGCGCTTTATTGATGACATTGAAATGAAATGGACAGATACAAGATCTAACCTCGATGAATTCATTGAATTTATTAATAACTATCACCCGTCCATCAAATTCACTGTAACCACCTCAGAAACAACGAATACATTCCTTGATACAACATCTACACTTGCCGATGGCCAAATTGATTTTGACCTGCATTCAAAACCAACAGATGCACACGCTTATCTGCTCCCTAGTAGTTGTCACCCACGACATTGTATAAATGCGGTACCGTATGGTCTGTCAACTCGAATACGACGTATCTGCTCAAAAGAGCAAACATTTAAACAAAGGAGCAAAGAACTTAAACAACATCTTGTTAACAGGGGCTATAAAGGAAAAGATGTTGAAAAAACAATCCAAAAAGTGTCATCAATCGATCGAACTCAATTATTGCTGTATCGGGGCAAGAAAAAGAAAAATTCTCGTATCCCGTGGGTGACTACCTTCCATCCCAAGTTGCCACACCTGTCTGATATATCCCGCGAATGTATGCCTATTCTCCATGCGTCAACTAAAATGAAGGCCCTCTTCCCCGAACCCCCGCTTGTATCTTTTCGTCGTCCCAAGAACCTGAAAGACATTCTCGTTAGAGCTAAACTACCTTCGGCCGAGATAGGCCAGTTTACAACATGCCATGATAGACGTTGTAAACTGTGTAAATACAGTTCCACGACTGAAACTTTCCAAAGTACAGCTACTGGTGATATTTTCAAAATCTTTGGACAATTATCATGTAAATCGCCCAATGTCATCTATCTGGTTTTATGTTCTGTCTGTAAAGAACAATATGTGGGTGAGACAAGAAATGCGCTCAATCTTCGCATAAACTTGCATCGTAACCATATCGAAAACAAAGATCAGAACCAGGCCACTGCAATCCATTTTAATATTCCAAATCACAACTGGCAAAATATGCAAGTCATCGCAATTGATCAAAATAGATCGTGGAATTTAAACCAGAGAAGATCCAAAGAAAGCTATTGGATTGATCGTTTAAAACCCAGTCTTAACATCAGGGTTATAGATCAATAAATGCATATAATACCAGTGTTAAAAAAAATTAAAAAATATTGCAGTAAATGTAATGTACAAACAACAGCAAATATTTTTTTCACATCACTATAATTGAGGTCACGCCTTCAGTCTCCGAAATGTAGTTTACCTATTTAATTAAGTTTTGTAGTGTAGTTTTTTGTAAATAGTTTATTGTTTTATTATATATTTTGTTGTTTTGAGAAAGACTCGGATAGAGTTGAAATATAAACAGTATTTATACTAGTGCTATTCACATTGTTCATACTGAAAGTTTATAAATTAACCACATTGTGTGTATCTGTTTAGATCTAGCACAATAGGGATTTTGGGTGTTTTTTGCTTTGTTTTATGTTTTTTATATATATATATATATATATATATATATATATATTAAATATTTCATTTAGCTTTGTTCTTGTTTCTGTTGTTGGAAATACTATAAAATCAGTCTTGTCATTCAGTATAGCACAAAGTTTTTATGGTTTAAGGTGTCTCAGTGGTATTAATCCGCCATTTTTGTCTAATACTTGTTGATTTCGGTTTCATTCATTATGAAATTTAACAAAATAATTATTTAAAATGTAAAGAAAGTTCCAAAGTATTAAAAATTCTTATTCCTTATCACTTTTACAACATTATCATTACAAAAACATGAACTAAAACACAGGAGCTTTAAATCTGTTGCTGGATTTACAGAACACAGAAATTAAGCAAGGGAGATAATTTGATAAAAGAATTTAACATAGATATCACTACAGAAATTAACATTTCGCATTTTCTCTCTTTTATTTCAACGGTGACCCCTAATTTTTATTTTGTATATGTAAACTATATAATGATTTCAAAACACATACAAAGTATGAACAAAATCTATAATAGAGTTTTCAAGCTATCTTCTCATATAATCATTTTCCCTATCATTTCTATGTAAAATCCTGAAATTTTCAATTTCAGTTTTTGCGCTTAAATGCACGGTGACCCCCAAATTTTATTTTATATTTTAAACAATAGTACAATTATGTTTCTACACAGAAAATTTCACAAAATTCTATAATAGCAAACTAATACCCTGCAGACACCTTAAGATACTGTTGTCTTTAAACACACATTGGTAACCACTAACAAACCCGAAACTTGATTGGCTCCATGCTAGAGTATGATCAGCGGTATCACACTATAGGTTTGGCTTTCCTGTTAGGGGCAAATTAATATTTTTGGCGAAATTCACCATCGGCAAATTACGGGGAAAATTCGTTTTGGCGATATCCGATGATACAGTTCTTATGTTTGAAACAACTGCAGATTTACAAAAGCAATTAGATGCATTGCACGAATACTGCATGTCATGGAAACTAAAAGTTAATGTTCAAAAAAGTAAGATTGTGATTTTTTTCAAAAGGTAGAAAACCTCGAAATATCCGTTTTATATAACTATGATAATAATGAATTAGAAATAGTTCAAGAATTCACATACCGAGGTGTTCTTCTCTCGCGAACAGGAAGTTTTAAGGAAACAACAATCTTGCAAGCAGAAAAAGCAACACGAGCCATGTATGAAATTATAAAAAGGGAAGGTTACATAATAAGGCATTGAGGATCTTTTCCATCTTTTTGATAAAGTAGTCAAACCTATACTACTATATGTTTGTGAAATTTGGGGGACGGGAAACAATTCTTTTTTAGAGCGGGTACACCTAAAATTTGCAAGCTTCTGTTACATTTGAAAATGTCAACACCCGATTTTATGATATACGGAGAACATGGTAGATACCCTCTTGAAATTTGTATTAAACTTCGAATTATCAACTACTTGGCTAAACTTATAACTGGCAAGTCAGAGAAACTACCAGCTATTTTGTATAATTTCGCCGTTCAAAATTATTGTCGCCATATTCTATGGACAAAGTGCGTAAAATCTATCCTTGATAACTGTGGACAGTCTTATTTGTGGAACATTTTAATAGCCATGAATGGCTTTACAGTGCTGTTAAATTAAGTTTGATTGATCAATTAAAACCATGGAATGCTGCTGTTCAAAATTCTCCAAAAGCGCTCAATTATAAACTCTATAAAGATAACTTGAGTACTGAAAAGTATTTTGCTTGTCTAGATGATAAAATCGTTTTTATATTGTGTAGATTTAGAACACTTTATTCTTAATTACCCATTGTAACTAGTCGATGTCAAAATACACTAAGAGAAAACCGACTCTGTTTATTATGTAACACGGGTGATATTAGTGATGAATCTCATTATATTTTAACTTGTCCTGCTTTCAGTAATTCTCGACAAAAGTATATTAAATATGAACACAGACATCGACCAAATGTACTAAAATTCTACAAACTTATGAACAGCAGCAACCCAACTATATTGAATAATTTATGTAAACTAATAAGAATCAGTAGTTTATATTCAATTTGACTCTCCTTGGTGATATGATTGTTGTAAACACTCTGTCTTACTTTTGTATATACTTTTAATTGTACGTTTATGTGTAAATACTGTCTACCATGTGCATCTGGCTTATGAGAATAAAGTTACATATAGTTGATGAATGAAGAAAACTCCATAATCATTTTGGAGGCTTAAAACAAAGGAATCAATTCACATTACATTGGGCAAAACCTCTTGCGGGTCTTTAAAACGAAAAAGACTGTGGTCGAACTTCTCTTACACCTTTATTTGTTTTAATTAACACTAAAACTTGTCTTTGAACAGGTTTCGGAATTTTTTAATTTGTATTTCGAGTTATCCGGTAATAAGTAAAACTTTTGAAGTATTCATGGTTCTAACCTGAAACTCTTCATCCCAGTTGAATTAGCTATGCTGTACTGATGATGATAGACTTTTGTATGATAAACCTAGGGGCATTTCTCACCCTCGATTTTATGGAAATGTTGTTAAAAATGTCAGAAACTGATAAAAAATCCAGAAAACTGGGAAGTAACTTACATTCTTTAAGTAATAGGGGATATTGACAGGATATTCTTCAAGATTCCGTTAAATTGGCTTTGGGATTCCATGACCTGAAGATATTACAGATATACTGGCCTCTCACTGATACTGCCGATGTCTACTGAAATCTATGATAATTCTTTACCAAACCCTTCGGGGAGTTTTGAGTTTAATCTTAATTCCGTAGTGCGACAGTGTTTTACCAGCAGACTAGGCTCCTTGAGCTAGCCGGCAGTTTAGCGGCGAGCACTCCTCGACCCATCTTTCTAAATTACGTTTTGTCTTTTTCTTTCCTTCTCAAGATTGAGTGTTGGAGTTAGTAGTCTACCTGTATTGGGTTTCATTTGTATGTTTATTATACTATAGGGAAACGGGATAGAGCAAAGGGGAGGTTTGGCTACCCATAAACCGGTTTAACCCTACCGCTGCCGGTACCAAGTCCGGCTATCCCGAGTTCCTATCGTTATCCATGTTTGTCTTTTGTCATTTTATTGTTTTTCTCATGGTTTTTCCTGGTGGATTGTGTGATTGTGGTTTACGGCCATTGTAGGTGATTCCTGTTATCTTTCTTATATTAATTTGACTGGAACTTTATGTATAACCTGGATTTTATAGGTTGTATTTAAATAGAGTTTATTTGGAATCTCTCTGTTGATCCGTTCCGAGTTTGGTCAAGCGGATATAATTCCATCATGTAGTTGTCTAGATGAGAAAATTTTTAAACTATTATCTATTAGTATGAACATTAGGAATTCAAATTTACTGATTTACTGATTTGATTCTGGGATATTTATTGACGCTCTCAAAGACCGGTTATATACGGAAGCTTATTAGGGACACAACACAATTTTTTAATGTGTAATTACAAATTAATAAATCGTAATTACAAATTAGTAAATGTTTTATTACAAATTACTAAATTATTACTACAAATTACTTAATTGTAATTACAAATTAGTAAAAAATATTACAAATTACTAAATTGTTATTAGAAATTAGTAAATTGTTATTAAAAATTATTACAAAAAAAAATATAATTACAAATTCGAATTAAAAAGCTCATCTTGTTCACGTCTTTTCAGAAATGTTAATAATTTTCGGTGACAATATAAATAAAAAAAATATTGTAATTTTTGTAATTGTCTGAAACTGTCAAAGATCCGTTTTCTTTTCTTTTTATAAACGATACATGAAACGGGAGACTGATCATGTTCACTTGACGGTAAGTTAAGGCAATGGGATCCACTGAGCTAAAGTTTGTTCGTCTGATCCTCAAAAACAAGAATTAGAAATGACACAGATATAACATAAATCTACATTTACGGACATCTTTATTAGGAAATTGAATATCAGTTACGGATATCAGTTTCTTCAGTTACCGATATCACCGCTGTTTTTAGTAGAGCTTATCTCTCTGTTCAGCGATTAAATTATGAAAACCCTTTAGCAGTTAAGTTAGAAAAAAAGTAATACATCGAATAAATTAAGAAATGCTGAAGAATAACAAAATAGACGGTCATAATTTTTAGCCGAAATTGCGTCCGCCATCTTGGGATATCGGTAACTGCAGTTACAAATATCATATTTCCCCAGTGAATAATGTCTGATAAATGTCATCATAAAATGTCTTTAAACATTTGAAATGTAATAAGTTAATCATATTTGATATTTGAAAAGCCAAAATTTGAGTTTCCACGTAAACATTCGATATAAATCGATTTTTTGTCTCTCCATTGTTTTGAAGACCTTCGAGCATTAAAATATTTAGTAATGGAGTATATAGGTATCATACCACCATTGTTTTCCCTATTTGTCTTTGTTAAATTGGTCATTTTCTGAGAACCATAGCACATTTACTGTCGTTTACAAAAAAAGTGAAACTTCTTACCTAATTAATTAGATATATTATGAGCCTTCACAAAAATTTTGAGGACAAAAAATATCACAACTGATAGGAATAAAATAAAGATTTTTTGGGGTACTTAAGATGTTCAGCTTTCAAACAGTATGCAGGTTAATTACATTGGATACAGAACTATTTCAGTCATCCCATACAAATATCCACACTCCATTGATAAGTACTATTTCAACATACAACCTTCGGCGGAAGAATTTCCTTTTGGTGGTATGATACCTATATATTTTAATCCTTATTTACCAAAAAGAGTTGTTTTTGAACTAGCAGGACAAACTGGTTTGATCTGCTGCTGTGAGATTCTGAATTGGTTTTACGGCCAGCTGCAATTTGTAGTTTCCCAGATGTTGCTTAGTAAGTCTTACATAAAATAAGCAACAGCGTCCGAATAGAAAGGATGTGCCAGCATGGAAGAGCCGAGCCAAAGAAGATGGACGGGGGCAATAGGTCTTCCGTAAGATGTACAGATCGCACGGGAGTGGAATGACCATAAATGAACGATCGAACATGATGTAGCCTGGTGTAGGATTAATTGTTTGAATCTATGTCGTAAATCATGCAATAAAATGCTAATCGAATTGAATTTTCTTGCATTTATTTATTGATTGATAACATTTATGATTTTTTTTTTGCAGTTTGAGCATGTTTATCCCTACTTATTTTAGTCGAAGCAACTCATATTCTTGCTGTTTTCATTGGTTTGTCGTAGTTGTAGCATGGTCTGATCATTTGTTTCTGTTATATACCCAAACAAATTTTTCGAAGAAATGGATTCCTCAGACAGATTAGAGGTTAAATGTAAACTCTTGTAACCTTCGACAAAGAAACGACTTCTTTTGGAGGAGGTATAAGCAATAGGAAATTGGCCCCTAAAATTGCCAAAATATAAAAATCATTCAACCTCTCCAAAAATGCACTGATTTATTTGCCAAATGATTATAGTAATATAATCTGGACTTTATACAGAAAAGTCAGTCACGACGTCACAGTGACGTCATAAACATGCCATATTTGGGGAAATTACCCAAATATGGCCATTTTGTATGAAGTTTTCATTAAAATCAAATGTGAGCTACAGCCTTACCCAAAAAGATATTTTAACCACACCAATATCTTTTAAAAATACGTCTCATAGTAAAAGGTCTTTTTGGGTAAGGCTGTTGCTCATATCTAAATATTAATGAGAAGACGTCAAAATGAGGAAATTTTTACGGATTTTAAGGATTTTTCTGAAAAACACTAATTTTGAGAGCGTAGTACGAAAATATGATACAAAATTCAAAACTATGATTACTGATATCTGACAGACTAATGTCATATGAGCATCTTAAGAGTGATAATTGATTAATTTACAATACTTTCTATTTTCGAAAATGAGGGGCCTAAAAAGTGGCCTATCCATACCTCTTCCTTTATATTCTGTTTCCTCAAGGGATCTGACCGTCATGGAAGCACCATCGTCGGTACAAATCAGTGCATTTCTGCTGTACTAAAACTATTTAATAACAGAATCGATATAGATCAAGATGATTCATTCCACAGGGAACTGTGTAGTAGCATTGAAAAGCAAATATACTTGATGTATAACTTCAATTGGTAAGTGTGTATTCTATCAAAATTTTACTTAGCAATTGGAAAAGGTCAAAAACTCTAAATAAACGAGCAGTATAGTACTGCGCAACGTAGCCCTTACCGTTTGACGAACGTGAAACGGAATGCTGACGGGATGTGAACGGATTGCTGACGGGAATGTGACAGGACGGGACGAGACGAATCGTTTCACATCCATAGCAGTTCACGTCAAGGTACTCGTCATTTGACGAATACAATTCGTCAATTGACGAGAAACAACCCGTCACTTTCGGGTGCTGACCCGAGAGCCGAATGTATTTGAAACCTTACGATATCTAATTTTTTTTGTAAATTTTGTTGAAAACTAAGGAGTATCTCCATCATGCATAGCTCTGTCCTTTGCTGATTTTGGCTTTACATTTCAATCATATTGGTTATTTGTTCTCTATCAGTTTGAGTTTATGGTGCTCCAAACGTTTAGATTTTATCTGCACTGAAGAGACATAAATTGTCGAAATGCGCATATGCAGAAATCAAATTCACAGTAACTTAGGTATTTAGTTATTATTTATATGCAAAATAATCAATACATTTATCGATAATTTAAATTTTCCGACGAAACGAAACGAATAATTCAATCGTGATAACGGTTTCATATAAAACTTGCATTGACAATGATTGGGAACAGTTAAATTCTTTAATTTGATAAAAAAAGAAATCCATGAATTGAAAAATTAATACTTAAATTGCTTTTAATTGGTTAAAAGGATTCAAAATCGGTCATTTTTCATTAAATAATTTTTTTTGTCATTCAAATGGACTTGCCAGGGGGAATCTTTCCCTTTCAATATTATTTTGTTAAGAAGTCCATGAAAATGAACAATCTTGATAATAAATCCTCACCTTACCTCACCTATCCTCTGTGTGCCCGCTAGCACATAAGGCTCTGATACACTGCCTCCAGTTTATCTGGTCTCTTGCCGCCACTCTTGCCTGTGCCCAAGTTTTCCATCCCTGTTGGTCTCTCTGATGTTCTGTTGTTCTCCTCCAGCTTGTTTTAGGCCGTCCGACTTTCCTTCATCCCTCTGGATGCCATGTTTTGCATATCCTCTTGCTGTTGTCAAATCGGAGGATATGCCAAATCCATTTCCATTTTCTCAGCATGATTGTTGAACTGATGTTTGCTGTTCTTGTTCTTTGATGTAGTTCTTTATTTGTTATTTCTTCAGGCTATCTGATTTTTAGTATTCTTCTTAGGCATCTGTTTTGAAATGTATCAAGCTTTTCCTTGTCTCTCTCTGTTGTTTTTCAGGTTTCACTTCCGTAGGTAAGTACAGATATAACCAAGCTGTTAAACAGTCGTATCTTTGTTTGAGTAGAAAATTTTGATGTTTTCCAAATCTTGTTTAAACGCCGGAATTGTTGTCTGGCTTTTTCTAATCTGCTGAGATATCTTGGTCACAACCTCCTTCTGATGTTACAATGCCCCTAGATATGTGAAAGTCAAAACGTCTTCTATTTGTTTGTCATCTATTTTTACCGAATCTTGTATGGTGGTGTTCAGTCTCATTACTTTAGTATTTCTAGTCTTTATTTTGAGGCCGACCTGTTCTGCATTTTCATGTAGTTTACGAGTTTTCCTTTGAATGTCTTGGTACTTTGATGACAGAAGTGTTAGATCGTCTGCAAAATCTAAGTCTTCAAGTTTAGTTGTAGACTTCCACCTTATTCCAGTTGGTTCCCTTTCTGTTGTCTTCTTCATGATGTAGTCGATGACTAGGAAGAATAGGAATCCGAACATAGTGCAGCCCTGTTTACAACAGTTGTTACTCTAAACCACTCTGATTCTTCACCATCAACCAATACCGAACACTGGAAATTGTCATACAGTAATTTTATCATTTTGATTAATTTTTCCGGTATGCCATAGTGTTTCATGATTGACCATGGACTGTCTCTGTGAACTGAGTTGAATGCTTTTTCAAAATCGACATAGTTGATAAAAAGGGGTGCATTCCATTCATTACACTGTTTTAGTATGCTTCTCGGCGTAAACAGTTGTTCAGTGGTACTTCTTTCCCTTCTAAATCCGGCTTGTCCTTCTCGCAATTTGTCATCTATGCCATTTTGTATTCTCTGAACGATTACTCTGGAGAAGATCTTACTTGGCACTGATAGTAGGGTGATGTCTCGGTAATTGTCGCATACTGACTTGTCCCCTTTTTTCGGGATTTTGACTATCAATCCTTTGCTCCAGTCATCTGGTATTTTCTCTTAATTCCAAATAGCTGTAAACAGTTTTTCAAAATACTTCACTGTTGTTGTCATGTCTGCCTTTAGAAGTTCAATTGTTATATCATCGATTCCTCCTGACTTTCCATTTTTAAGCTCTTTCATTGCTTTAACTATTTCGTCTTTCTCTATGACAACTGTGGTCACGTTATCATCATTCTCTACTATAAATGGCTTCTTTGGCTAAGGTCGATTTAGAACATTGTTAAAATGTTCTTTCCATCTCTCCTTTATGTCGTTCTAGCTGCTCAGGATGTTCCCATCTTTGTCTTTTATTTTGTTGATGTTTCTGTTCTCCTCTCATTACTAAGCACCCGTGTTACCTCATAAACTGTTTTCATATGACCACTGTTGGCTGCTGTTTCTGCCTCTTCTATCAGATTTTCTGTCCAATTTCTTCTGTCATTTCTAATGCTGGTCTTAATCTCTTTGTCTATTCTACTGTATGTTGATCTTAGGTTTTCTTTCAGTCTTTCAGATCTGCTGTTGTTCAGTTGCTGTTTTACTTGTTTTCGTTCGTCAATAAGTTTCCAGGATTCTTTACCTATCCAAGGTTTATGCCCTCTTTTCTTTGCTCCAAGTATGTCCCTTGAAGTTTCAATGTAGCCCTTTTCCATTGATTCCCAAATGTCCTCAACTGACTAGCACTTGGAATCTATTTTTGAGTGCGATGGAGAATGCTCTCTTTTTATCAGGATGTTGAAGTTTCTTGAATGCCTTCAGTTTAATTCTGATCTTCGAACGTTTGATCTCATGATCGCTGCTTGCATCAGCTCCTCTAATTGACCTTGTGTCTAAGCATGATTTTATATGCTGTTTTGAAATGAGCATATGGTCGATTTGGTTTTCTGTCTTTCCATTTGGCGATATCCAAGTAACTTTGTGTCGAGGTTTATGAGGGAAGATGGTGCCCGTTATGACTAAGTTAGTGATTTCACAAAACTCCACCAGGTTTTCTCCAGTTTCATTTCTGACTCCTAGACCCTGTTTTCATGACCTTTGTTGTCACTACCAACCTTTGCGTTGAAGTCGCAAATCACTATCAAGATGTCATGTTTTGGGATTGTGTTTATGACCTCTTGAAGATGTTCGAGAAATAATTCTTTCTTTTCTTCTTTAGCATCGTTTGTGGGTGCGTATGCTACTATGATGCTTTTTTTCAGTGTGGAAGTATACAACCGAACATAGAGAAGCCTTTCATTGATTGGTTTCCATTCTATAACTAATTTTTTCGCTCTTTTTGAAAGCACAATTCTAACTCCTTCCTGATGTAGGCCATCTTCTCGTCCTGAGTAGAGGATAGTTTTTCCACTCTGTAGAGTTATTTTTCCATTTTTTGTCCACCTTACTTCATTGAGACCAACGATGTCAAGTTTGTATCTATCCATTTCTTTTTCAACTTGTTAAAATGTTCTTTCCATCTCTCCTTTATATCATTCTGGCTGCTCAGGATGTTCCCATCTTTGTCTTTTATTTTGTTGATGTTTCTGTTCTCCTCTCATTACTAAGCACCCGTGTAACCTCATAAACTGTTTTCATATGACCACTGTTGGCTGCTGCTTCTGCCTCTTCTATCAGATTTTCTGTCCAATTTCTTCTGTCATTTCTAATGCTGGTCTTAATCTCTTTGTCTATTCTACTGTATGTTGATCTTAAGTTTTCTTTCAGTCTTTCAGATCTGCTGTTGTGCAGTTGCTGACTCCTAGACCCTGTTTTCCCATGACATTTTCATGACCTTTGTTGTCACTACCAACCTTTGCGTTGAAGTCGCCAATCACTATTAAGATGTCATGTTTTGGGATGGTGTTTAAGACTTCTTGATGATGTTCGAGAAATAGTTCTTTCTTTTCTTCTTTAGCATCGTTTGTTGGTGCGTATGCTACTATGGTGCTTATTTTCAGTGTGGAAGTATACAAACGAACATAGAGAAACCTTTCATTGATTGGTTTCCATTCTATAACTGATTTTTTTCGCTCTTTTTGAAAGCATAATTTAATTCCTTCCTAATGTAGACCATCTTCTCGTCCTGAGTAGAGGATAGCTTTTCCACTCTGTAGAGTTATTTTTCAATTTTTTGTCAACCATACTTCATTGAGACCAACGATGTCAAGATTGTATCTATCCATTTTTTTTTCCAACTTGTGCTGTTTTTCCTGCTGTGTACATAGTTTTTACATTCCAGCTTCCATTTGGTGTGCAAAATAACATCGGCCTGTGAGCTTCCTCACGGCTTCCCTCCACAGGCGTCATGTTGTTCGCTGCACCTGTATCTCTAACAAGGAGAGGTATGGTCTTTCGCTGTGTTCTTTGTGTATCATGGATTTCCGTAATCAATTCTGTTTAGCATACACGGTGATTAGCCGTGTAGGAACCCCCTGGACTCGGAGGGCCAGTAGTTTTCTGTTACGATTTTCCTTCTTTAGATGCTCCCATTACCCTGGTGACGGGGTCATCTCCTCGGATTTTCTGCCTGGATTTACTTCCATAGCCCTTAACTCTCCCAAGTCGTCCACAAGGCAGCGGTTACTATTTACCATCTAGGTTTGCAGGCATCAGGTCGTATCCACTCGCCGGTGGGGCTGGCATGCCGTGCATCTAGGGGTCTATAGATTCCTCCGAGACCTTGTGATTTAGCCTGCGGCCGCAAGGTGCCCCGTTACCGCCTGTCACCTCGGGGAGGATCCCTTCACTGGACTCACATAGGTGTTACAGCATGAGAGGCTATAGTTGGAAGGGAAAACTTACGCACTCGGCTTCCTTTTCACAGCAAGCTGCTATCCAACGATGTTGCTGAAAGCGAGAGTGATAATTAAGCACAGACACCACAACACACACACTGTACGCAGCAGACAATCATTTGACAGACAATAATAAAGTGATAATAAATCACTTGTAAATATTCATTTCAGTAATTACAAATACACCGGTCAGTGCAAAACATTCATTTTACACATTATTTTGTTCAAAATTGCATGAAAAAAATGAAAAAAAAAATAGTAAAAAAATACTTGTTAATCTGTATTTTAGTCATTATAAATGTACTGGTCAGTCTGAAACTTTCCTTTTACCTGGGACTAATATATTGACGGGATTTGAAACTCTCAATAATTAGCAAAAAGCGGTGTCACGGCTAAAGTAATCAGCGATTATTTAACAGAACGGATATGTACTAATTACGGCCATTAATCCCCGGACCGAACAGCATGTCTGCCCCTGAAATAACTAAATACCGAGGTTTACTGTGAATTTACTTTCTGCATATGCGCATTTCGACAACTTATGTCTCTTCAGTGCAGATAAAATCTAAACCTTTGGAAGACCATTTACTCAAAAATATTTAAAAACTGATAGAGAATAAATAACCAATATGATCTAAATGTAAAGCCAAAATTAGCTAAGGACAGAGCTATGCATGAGGGAGATACTCCTTAGTTTTTAACAAAATTTACAAAAATTTAGATATTGTAAGGTTCTAAAAATAATCGGCTTTCGGGTCAGCACCGGAGTACTGACTACTGGGCTGGTGAATACCCTCGGGGACTAACAGTCCACCAGCAGTGGCATCGACCCAGTGGTAACAAATAACTAAATACCGAGGTTACTGTGAATTTACTTTCTGCATATGCGCATTTCGACAACTTATGTCTCTTCAGTGCAGATAAAATCTAAACGTTTGGAAGACCCTTTACTCAAAAATATTTAAAAACTGATAGAGAACAAATAAATAAACAAAGAAAATGAGTTTTCATCGGTATAACAGCAATTTTTTTGTTGCAACAAATAATCATATATTTCTAAGATATGAAACCATCAGGTGATTTTCCGATTTCACGTTCAAAGGTGTCAAAATTGGCGCTCATGATTTCAGAAAATTTACCTCACAGTTGAAAACTCTATATAATTTAAACCGAAACAAAAATCATGCTTTCATAACATGTTGTACGTTTGAGGAAAGGATTCAGCTATACACAATTACCGTATTTTCGTATCTATGACAACCGGAATTGAGCTCGTGACACGTTGTAAGCTCATTCTAAGCAAATAGACCAAAATCTACTGTTGTTTTAAACTTTTTAATTTAATGTAAGTTAATACAAGAGACTGTATTGCCAAGTTATACAAAACAAACGTTAAACAAACTAAAACAAAGCAAAAAACCTGTTTTAAATACGTAAAAATCAAACACAAATTACAAAAACAAAGAGAACTATGTACATGGTAAAAAGGGCATGTCCTCTAATGCGTGACCGCAATGGCATGATTATATCTACTTGAATATTACATTCAATCCGAATCAGTCTATATGGTGAAAGGGAGCCTCAAGCTCCTGCACCATGTCAGGGTAACAGTCCACAAGGGAGATAATAAATTATATATTAATATTCATTTAATAGAGATATAATCTGCATGCATTATATTGCACACCCCCATAAAAATTGATAACATGCACAGTATTTGCAAAATAACGGAAAACTATGTATATATGTACAAAATAACCATAGGATTGCAATTAATCAATATTTCCTTCACTGTGAAATATTAACCATGCTAGTTTGGATCATTTTCATTGTCTGATTTTTCATCAGAAAAAAAAAGAGTTACCACCGACAACATTGTTATCATAAATGATGTGACAATTCTAGCCACCTTCACACAAACAAGCTTTAGTAAAACGTAATTCAGTTGCTTCACAGAACACCGAAGTGCACGATATGAGGATTTGAAACCACAATTGACCATTTCTGTGTTTTGTTCAGGCATTGGGTCAAGCGTCATGAGTATGGTTATCCATCATCACTTCCTCCTCAATCCACAATCTTATGGCCTTAGGGTACCAATGATCTCTTCTGTGCTGTTGTTTTTCTCTCCACGTAGCTTCTCCTACCGGTAGATTTTATCTCCACCCTCAACCATCTAGATTTGGTATTGTAGGATTTGGCTGCAACGAAGATAGTCAAATTAAAGTTGGCATTCTTCTCGTTTAAAGTGCTGCAAAAGAGCGTTCTGAGTTGGGTTAGAAGCTCATTCTTTGACCCCTTTTTGCAAATAATTTATACCGCATTTGGTTTCAACTTGCACTCGTTGGAGATCCATTGTAAATGGGCGCATTTTAAAAAGTAGGGGTATTTCATTTGGGTGCAGGTAAAGTATTTCAAATGGGCGCATATTTCATACAGGTAAATAGTACAGGTACAGGTTAGTAATATATGTTACAGGTAAATATGTATTTACATAAAATATATGCACATGATCTTTGACCCTAAAGGCTTTTGAGAGTTAACATATTTAATAAAAGTGGGCACTTGTTAAGAGTTAAAATATTAACGAGTAAGCCATGGAATAAATAATAAAATACCGAATCGAAGTTACAATTAATTTATTTTCTGCATATGCGCATTTCAACATCTTATGTCTCTGCAGTTCAGATCAAATTAAATTTGTAAATCCATGTACCGTAATTTGTGATAAAATAGTGTATAGTGCTTCGATTTTAACCGTTTTAATATTGTAACTGCATTGACATCGCAGTGGCAAATAGATACATCGAACTATCTTGTTCCTTCTTCAACCCCCCGTTGGTGAACAGGGGGATTTTTTTTGATGGGCATACTGAAGAGGTACTGTTTATATCTGTATTGTTACATTTTCCAACCAGTTAAAATATTACTTAATTCAATAAGCTATTGTTGTTATGTTATTATACTTCACATCGTACAGATAGAATACAGGTAAGATAATTATGCGCCCAAATGAAAGATTTTTATTTGTGCCCAAATGAAGTTATTTTTTGCGCCCATTTGAAATAAATTTTGCTCCCAAATGAAATGCGCCGATTGTAAATACGCAGGACATACTTTTCCAAATTATCTGTGATTTCATCAAAGGGAAGTAAAGACAGATCGGAGAGAGAACAAAATGTCGATAGATTTTATTTGAACAAATCCCAAGGTGTGACCTTTCCTTGTTTGAATTGGAACCAGTAAAAGCATTGAAGGCAGACAGAGCTTAACACAAGTTTAGTTCAAGCGTACCCCCAATGATATTGGCTGGTAACTTCGCCCACCTTAAGACAAATGCAACCAAATCTCAATACCAATATCAAAACTTAAATGAACAAGGAGAACGAGCAATAATGCGTTTAAATCCAGATGATGCAGCAGCTAAGGCATGAAATATTATTCATGTATCCGCTTCTGCACTATCACTGCTAGACCACAATTCTATGTTAGGAGTACCTTTGATATCAGAAATAAGAATAGCCGTGGCCTCAAAAAGAACACGGATTTTGACATTGTCCGATAAAGCTCACAATTATTTGGTTGGCAACCCTGTGCTTGAAATTCCACAGTGGAAATAATGCTTCAATTGCTGAATTTGCCATGTGTATGACGCTGTTGCTTCTACTAGTCTGTGCTTTAAATATGACTCTATCACAATAATGACTTTAGCTTTTGTCTTAGTCGATGAGATTGATAACCTGGACTATCGACTAAATCCTAATATGTCCTAATATTAAAATTTTGTTTATATTTATCAAAAAGCTATTGAAGTCCAAACACCGCGCCTTCTTGGAATAATGGTTCATCAATTTTAGAATTTAATTTCTAAAATGCTTCTTGGTGTGGATCAACTCTACAGATATTTGTCACAAGATTTCGATTTGGTGCTTCTCTCGGATACATATGCTTGGTGATATTTGCTGTGGTACTGAGCACCAACAGCAACCAAATCAGATCCATCTGATAAGGACCCAATCGCCGCAACTTTCAGCACTAGCACATACTTTTTGTAAAACACGATTAAAAGCTTTACTTATGAGGTCTCTGTTTATAGCCACAATGCCGGTGATGGTACTATAGCACATAGACTTACAGTCAAAGTTTTTAACAGAAGATTGAGTGGAAGGACCATCAGGTATATTTGGCTTTTGTTCAAGCGAGACCGTTGACGATATATTGCTCGTGCATTTCGATTTGACCTTTTTCAATTGCTTGGTAAAAATTTTATAGCATACACTCTGACATTGAAGTTCTGCAGGTAAATTTTGTTTTTCAGTGATTCTTGCCGGTTTTCAGTGGAACTAATCATCTTAATCGCTGTCGATTATTTCATTAGATAGTTGAAGTACAGTAGAAATGCCCTACTTTTTACCAACGATTGTACTTCCTCGACGGGTAGATCCCTTGATGCAACACACATTTTGATACAACGCGTCGCTTTTTTGTCGTAGGTTGCAGGAATCTCATTTAACCTCTAATCTGTCTGAGGAATCTATTACTTCGAACAGTTTTGTTTTGGGTATATACAAAACAAAATGCAAAACATCACAGGAACATAAAACCTAATCAAAACAAAACAGGACAAAATTGACAATTACGAACAACCAATGAAAAAAGTGGGAAAATGAATTGCTTAGACTCAATAAATAATAAGTGAGAACCGAACCGTCAATCCAAAACGAATAATCCAAGGACAATGGTAACAGCTGAACAACAAAGAAACAGAGACACAAAATGAGTATGGAACAGAAAAGAAAAATGAAGACACACACACATCCAAAGATGAACAACACGGATTCAATAAAAAACCATGAGTGATATCAGGGGCACCGGTAGAGTAAGCATCTGCTTCTTATAAGACACCCGCCGTGTTGAACATGTCCAACCCGGTAGAGGAAACAACAATTAACCTTTAAAGGGTTGCAATTTGGGAAACAGATATCCCATAGCGGTCCACTAGATGGTGATGTCGACCGTTAAACTTCTGGAGGGTTGACTTCAAGTTTTTGGAAACATACCCTGTGTTAAGTAGCCTATTTGTGAGCAACCGGGCTCTATCAAAGAAGTCACTGTATCGAACGCAGGCTCTTGAATAGGGAATGAGCTTGGAGATGCCGTATGCCGGCGCTGTTGGGATGTTGCTGCAAACAAAAGGAAAAAAAAACAAGGACAAACAGAACCTAGCAAAATTAGCTACTTCGGCTCAACTTGCACTCTACATTGTCATTGAGAAATAACAAATCAAAGATATTTTCAATCAATAAATTAATGCAAAAACAAATATATTTCGATCAGCATTTTATTGTATGAGATACTACAAAGTTAGAAAAATAATCCTACACCATGCCCGATCGTTTATGCATGGTCATGCAACTCCCATACGATCTGTACACCTTCTGGAAGACCTCTGGCCCAACCCATCTTTGACCGTGCCCATCTTTGGCCTTCACGCGGTGGCACATCCCGTCTATTCTGGCGTGGTTGCTTATTTTATGTATATTGCTTAATAAGCAATATTTCGGAGGGTACAAAATTGTAGCTGACCGCAGATTTCATTCTGAATTTCACAGAAGCAGCTTCAATCAAATTGCCCAGGTATTTAAAAAAAAGTACCTTTTTGGTAAAAACAAATTAAAATATATATTCACAGTAGTAACTTTTAGAACGTAGACCGATATAAAACTGTTGAATGTTTCAATAAGATCAGATTTAAGATTTTTAACGAATTAAATGTGACAAAAAACAAACAAACCTAGTCTCCTGAATAACATACGGACAAAAGACGCAAGGACGACAAATTGTTCTATTTCGATAGAAAGGCCGCTTAATATGATAATAGAAGTTGAAATGACAGGAAAACGATTACATAAAGATGAGTTAATCATTTCAAAGATAAATGATCAATTCTCAATGAACCTGGAGTAGACCGTTCGATGCTATGATGAAACTTGATTTTTGTATATGTTGTTGTAAATTGGATTATTTGTACTTTTTGGTATAATATGCATCAGTATCAACGGAAATATGACGGATCAAAATGAAAATCATCATAAAAGAGTATTTATATAGATATACTCCATTACTAAATATTTCAATGCCCCAAGGTCTTAAAACAACACTTTCGGAGATAAAACGACGATTTTTACCGATTGTTTATATCGAAACACACATTTTGGCTTATCAAATTATCAAATGTGATTAACTTATTGCATTTCAAATGCTAAAACATTTTATGATGACTTTCTTGACAAATTATTTAAGACAAAATAATGTGAAAAAAATGACGTCATCACTTCACCAACCAATAGAATCTTCCTGCAAGGGAAATCGTTAAATCACCTGATGGAATGTTAAAATTTAAGCATTTTTTCTTCGAATACCTAAAAATATTGCTGTTATACCTTTGAGTACAGCGAAACATTTTTCAAAATCTTCGGTCCGGGAACTACTTACAGTTATCCGTTGTATAAGATATAACACACTCGATGTATTTCAAGAATTATTTTTAGTGAAAACATGCTTAATTAATGTTGTTATAAGTATGAATGTTATCTCTATATTTAAAACAACAATTATGTACAAAACTACGAAACTCACGAAATGTCGCGTCACGAAATTCTTGATAAAAAAAACGTGTATTCCGACTGGGAAGGTGATGATAAACACTCTTAAAGTAAACATTAGACATTTAAAAAACTTTTGTAACACTTATTGGTGCATAAAATTGTTCTATAAATATATATTTTCTTTCAAACAACGACTAAAACGAAAATCAACATCTACGTAAATGGCTATATGGCGTCTTTGTCGCAATGCATTATGGGTATTTTGCCTGCAAATAGGATTTGATTGGATCAAACTGGTTTGTTATAGAGTTTCAAATCCTGTCTTTATATCTTGATATCTTTATTCTCCAAAACCAAAATACAATGGTACAGAGAGCATACAAATGAAACAAATATAGAATATGATTACCTACGAATGTAGCACATAGAGGTAATACGAATATGAGTGTTAATAATATGTTATATAAATATAAAAAAAGAAAGCTTTAAGTTCTGGTTACCCAGGAGATTCCACTTTTTGTTGATAATACGTAATAATTTTCAAACATTGTTTAAATCTGAAGGATTTCTACTGTTCATTAGTTCTTTGAATTTCAGCGTATTTGGCCTAGTCCGGTATTTTTCTTTTAAAAGTAATCTTCTTTCATTTTTGAAAAAATCACAAGTAAAAAGATAATGAAATTCGTCACCCAAATCACTTGAATTACATAGAATACATTTTCTGTTTTCTCATGTTATATTTTGCCATCTTACGGTTTCAATTGGTAATTTATGATTTAGAGTCCGAAATCTGCAAAAAAGTACAATATTTTTATCATCCAAAATTTTAAAGTTGTTTCCTAGTTTAAGTTTTAAGTTCTTCCTTATAGAGTCTATAATTTAAAGATTTTCGAGAATTTTCTAAATAAGAAAACCAATTTTGCCTAAACTGATCAGTCAAGTTTTGTTTTACAGTACTATATAACCAGGATATTGATAAAACACACTGGGTGTTCCATACATATGACATACCACACTCATCTAGATTTAATATATTTGAGCCATATAACATTATTTCCATATTTCTTAAAAGCAAGATTGTATAAAACTGCAGGCAGCTTCTCTTTTCTTCCTGTATTTAATTTTCCCCAGTATTTGATAATTCCTAGTTTAATGCATATATCTAATGGATATCTTCCTTATTCCCCATATACCATAAAGTCGGGCGTAGATTTTTTGGCATGCATTAATATTTTGCAAAATTTTAGATGAACTTTTTCTATGATAGAATTATTACCTGTACCCAAGACTTCACACCAATATAATAATATCGGCTGTACAACTTTATCAAACAGTTCTAAAAGACATTCAATTGATAAATTATGAACTCGTCCTTTACGAATAATATCGTACATTGCCCGAATTGCCCTATCCACATTTAATTTCTTAGCTTTTGTAAAACTACCCGATTTTGAAAAAAAGAACACCCGGGTAAGTAAATTCATTTACAATATCGATAGTCTCATTATTGTATTTAAAAGACAGATTATTAGGAAGTCTACCTTTTGAGAAGACAACAATCTTACTTTTTCTACATTCACCTTTAATTTCCATAAGGTACAATACTCATTTAACGAATCTAGCTGTTTTTGTAAATCACAATTACTTTCAGATAACAGAACAGTGTCATCAGCATAAAGAATGACAAATAATTTAAGAAAATGGTTTAGCTCAATTTCGATCTCATTAGAAATACTTTGAATGCCGACAATATCTTTACTTTGAAAAAAAATGTTCTAAATTGTTTATATATAAGGAGAATAGCACATGTGAAAGATTTTCTCCTTGCCTAACACCAACATTGCAAGGGAAAAAATCTGAAAATTCATACCCATTAAAAATACGTGATTTAATGTTACTATACAATTACAATTACGGCTAGATTTGCAATTGCAAGCAATAGCCGATGTCACCCCAGACTCTCCATTCGATGATTCCACCTTATTCGCAGCGTCAAAATCTACCTAGAAATAAATTTTCGTTGAAATCCGACAAAGTCGAAATTTTGACGTAAATTGGCGGCCATCTTGGAAATGGCGGCCATTTTGAAAATTTTCAATGCAGGTGATACAACTTAAGATGGTGCTCCAACTGTGTGCAAAGTTTCAAATCATTCCATTCAGCCATCTCAAAATAAACGATCGGACAAAAATTATTGGAAGAAGAAGAATAATAACTAGATTTGCAATTGCAAGCAATAGCCGATGTCACCCCAGACTCCCCATTCGATGATTCCATCTTGTTTGCAACCTCAAAATCTACCTAGAAATCAATTTTCATTGAATTCCGACAACGTTGAAATTTTGACGTATTTTGGCAGCCATCTTGGAAATGGCGGAAATTTTGAAAATTTTAAACCCACAGCATATAACTTCAGATGGTGTTCCAACTTTGTGCAAAGTTTGAAATCAATTGGTCCAGCCACTTAAAAATAATCGCTCGGACAAAAATTATTGGAAGAAGAAAAAGAAGAAGAATAATAATTAAAAGGACAATTGTTCAGAGAACAATTGCAAGGTCTTTCCCAGTCAATGTTGTGTTTAATGTTATGTTTTGTCATGTCACATGTTCAAAATCATCTTCATGAGACGCACATTGTCTCCAATATATTAGAGTAGCCATTTCTAATCGTTTTAAAGATTTTACGATTAAAAAACCTAAAATTTGGCTTGACCTTGACCGATGACCTTGATGACCTTTGACCTTGGGATCAAATTGAAGGTCTCTCCTTGCTGATTAATTTGATATGTTACATGACCATACTATCTGTAAAGGTTTAAAAGTTATACGCAAAAAACCGATTTCTGAAACACGTCAAGGGCAATAACTCTTCAGGGAGTCATCAGAGGGCTTCAGTCCAAATGAGACAAATGTAGCCCTTGACATGATGAACATTTTTGCTGATATACTTTTTCAGCCATCTATTACGGTTTCAGAGTTCATCTGATAACAAGGTCAAAGGTCAAGGTCAAAGGTCACCGATGACCTTCAACCTGGTACTCAAATTGAAGGTCTTTTCATGCTGATCACTTTTAACATATATGTTTACTATATTATCTGTAAGCGTTTAAAAGTTATTCGCAAAAAACCGATTTACCGAAACACGTCAAGGGCTATAACTAAAAAACGGTTCATCGGAGAGTTTTTGTTCAATTGAACAAAATACAGACCTCAATGAGAGGAACATTTTTGCGATAAAATGTTTTCAGAAATTTTTTATCGTTTCCGAAATATTGCGATAACAAAATTTCAAATGGCGGCCATTTTGAAAATGGCGGACGAAAAATTTTTTTGACCCCAGATTTGTAATCAGGGTCATTAAGACAACCTGGATACTAAATTTCATGAAATTCCGATAACTTTGAGAAACCGACAAAACGCGTAACCGGGGTCGCGACCCCAAAAAATTTTTTTGCATGACAAATCATCCTGAGGATGAAAGAAACATTTCCCCCATTCAGAATTTTGATATCGGTTACGGATCTGAGTTTAACTGATAACAAGAAAAACGGCAGTGGGGGAGATAACTCTGTAATGAAAAAAGTTTTCGGTCGTGGCCCTCATATCGAAATAGCTTTTCGCTAATTGGTTTATTGTATAAAGTATCAAAACGATATGTCGCGAACTGTTTTTGGTAAAGTAAAAAAACAAACGGCGGAAAAAAAAAGAATAATAATAAACAGAAGAAATACAGAAAGGTCTTTCCGTCTGAAACGGGAAAGACCTTAATAATCAGAAGAAACGTAGAATAACAACATGTCACCCCGACTACGTCTGAGATGACATAATAAAAAGAAGAATAATAATCAGAAGAAACGTAGAATAACAACATGTCACCCCGACAAAGTCTGGGGTGACATAATTACCCAATGCATTTTCCCATTAATTGATGTTCTGAGAAGTTTTGACCATAAACCAGGACACCAGACTGTATCAAATGCCTTTGCAAAGTCAATGAAGGCACAATACATTTTCTTTTTCGTAAGTTTTAACAGTTCAAAAAGAAAGTGTAAGGTAAGAATACTGTCAATAGTTGAATATCCCTTTCTGAAACCAGATTGATTTTCATTTAATAATAAAAAGTTTTCAAGAAAATCATTTAGCCCAGTATTTAATACGGATGTAAATAATTTCCCTAAACAACTCAAGATTGTTATAGGTCTATAGTTTTTGGGGTCACTCAATTCTCCCTTGTTTTTATAAAAAGGAATAATATTGCGAACAAGCCATGCATCAGGTACTTTACCAGTATTAAAAAAAGCATTAAATATCTTTACATATACTGGCATAAGCAAATGGGACGTACTTTTAATATATTCATTTATCATAAGATCATCTCCACAGTCTTTACCATTTTAAGTGGTCAATACATTTATAAATTTCAGTATCAGAAATTTCACTATTTATTATTTCGTTTAATTCTGGAGTATCAAATAGAAATTGTATTTCCTCTTCTTCTTCTTCATTGCTAGAGTTTAAGTTTTTAAAGAAATCATGAAGAACTATTATTGATATTTCAGGTTTCTTTCGTGTTTGCTTAGTATTTAAAATATTCCAAAATTCCTTAGTGTTATTGCTTTTTAAAGTATTAAATTTGTTTCGCATTTTGCGCCTATGTGCATTTATTGCCTTATTTATCTCGCGTTTGTACGCCTTTTCTTTTGAGTTCATAAAATCTCTTTTCTCTTTTGTTTTGATATTTTTATATCTCATCTTTGCAATTCTAAATGCCTTTCTCTTTTTCCAACACTCATCGTTGAACCATGATGGCTTGTTGTCTTTTTCCAACACTCATCGTTGAACCATGATGGCTTGTTGTCTTTATTACCTTTTGAATTATAATTTGTACTTTCATTAATTAGTATTACATGATCCAAAGACATTTTCAGCTGAATCGACAAGTATCGAATTTAAGTTTTCTACTAATTGATTTGTAGAATTTTGTGACATTTCATCAAAATTTAGTTCCTCCAACTTTTGTTCTAATTCTTCAACTTGACTCATATCAATACTATTTTTGAAGTCCTGTTTCTTATCAGAGTCCCATTTCTTTATCTTTTTTGTATTAGATAAATATATCAATATATTAGTCCCAGCTTTTACATATTATTTTGTTCAAAATTCCATGAAAATGATAAATTTTAGTAAAATATCCCTTGTTAATCTTCAGTTTATTCATTATAAATATACCGGACAGTGCAAAACTTTCCTTTAACACATTATTTTGTTCAAAATTCAATGAAAATGAAAAATTTTAGTAAAAAATCACTTGTGAATCTTCAATTTAGTCATAGTAAATGTACCAGTCAGTCTGAAACTTTCCTTTCATATATTATTTTGTTCAAAATTCCATGAAAATGAAAAATTGTGATAAAAAATCACTTGTGTATTTTCAAGTCATTTTAAATGTACTGGTCATTGCAAAACTTTCCTTTTTACACATTATTTTGTTAAAAATTCCATGAAAATGAAAAAAAAGTAGTAAAAATCAGTTGTTAATCTTCAGTTTAGTCGTTATAAATAATCCGGTCAGTGCGGAACTTTCCTTTTACGTATTATTTCGATCAAAATTCCATGAAAATGAAAAATTTTAGTAAAAATGGAAGAATGTGTCCATGGGACACGGATGCCCCGCCTCCTTGCAATCGAAACCCTTAAATTATTAAAGACATGACTATGTACAATATATATATCAAATAATTATAAAAAAGGATCTTTCTCCTGTTATAAATAGGTAACGGAACTGGTTTGGTTTTGATATAATGTGTAGCTCCAACAAATAATCTGAGAAACAGTCTAATATGTAATACTAATCTATTTTTAGCAACTGTGACCTTGACCTTGGGGGTATCAACGCTTAAATCAATGGGATTATGTCTACAGTGATAAGTAAGCAAGTGATCGGAAACCAAAATTTTATTGAATTTTAGTCTATTTTTAGCAATTGTGACCTTGACCTTGGTGCTACCACCCTGGCAAGCAATAGGCTTTTGTATTGGGTGATAAGCAAGCACGTGACCAAGTTTGGTTTTAATCCGATGTACAATACTCTAGTTATCATCCAGAAACCAATTTTATTGAAATTTTAATTTATTCCTAGCAACTGTGACCTTGACCTTGGGGGTACCAACCCGGAAATCGTTAGGGTTCCGTCTTGGGTGATAAGCAAGCATGTGACCAAGTTTGGTTTTGATCCTATGTAGTAATCTCAAGTTATCATTCGGAAACCAAAATTTTCTTGAAATTTTAGTCTATTTTTAGCAAATGTGACCTTGACCTTGGGAGTACCAACCCGGAAATCTATAGGGTTCTGTCTTTGGTGATAAGCAAGCATGTTGCAAAGTTTGGTTTTGATCCGATGCAGTATACTCAAGTTATCATCCGGAAACCAAAATTTTATTAAAATTTTAGTCTATTTTTAGCAACTGTGACCTTGACCTTCGTGGTACCAACCCGGAAATCGATAGGGTTCTGTCTCCGGTGATAAGTAAGCATGTTACAAAGTTTGGTTTTGATCTGATGTAGTTTACTCAAGTTATTATCCGGAAACACAAATTTTATTGAAATTTTAGTCTATTTTTAGCAACTGTGACCTTGACCTTGGTGGCACCAACCCGGAAATCAATAGGGTTCTGTCTACGGTGATAAGTAAGCATGTGACCAAGTTTGCCTTTGATCCGATGCAGTATACTCAAGTTATCATCCGGAAACCAAAATTGTATTGAAATTTTAGTCTATTTTTAGCATTTGTGACCTTGACCTTTGGGGTACCAACCCGGAAATTGATAGGGTTCTGTCTTGGGTTATAAGCAAGCATGTGACCAAGTTTGGTTTTGATCCTATGTAGTACATTCAAGTTATCATCCGGAAACCAAAGTTTTATTGAAATTTTAGTCTATTTTTAGCAACTGTGACCTTGACCTTGGGGGTACCAACCTGGAAATCAATAGGGTTCTGTCTTAAATGATAAGTAAGCATGTGACCAAGTTTGGTTTTGATCCGATGCAGGATACTCAAGTTATCATCCGGAAACCAAAAGGATGGACGTACCTACGGACGTACTGACGGACGTACGGATCAGGGTAAACCTTAATGCCCCAGACCGCCTAGCGGCGGGGGCATAAAAATCAGTTATTTATCTTTATTTTAGTTATTATATATGTACCGGTCAGTGCAAACTTTCCTTTTACACAATATTTTGTTCAAAATTACATGAAAATGAAAATGTTAGTAAATAATCAGTTGTTAATCTTTATTTTACTTATAATATATGAAACTTTCCATTGCTGAAAATTCCACGAAAATGAAAAAAAAATTGTCAAAAATCACTTATTAATCGTCATTTCAGTTATAATATATGTACCAGTCAGTGGGAAACTTTCCTTTTACACATTTTTTTGGTTTAAAATTCCAAAAAAAGAAAAATTTTGACAAAAATCACTTGTTTATTTTCATTTTACTCATTTAATATGTACTGGTCATTGCAAAACTTTCCTGTTTTCACATCATTTTGTTCAAAATTCCATGAAAATGAACAATTTTAGTAAAAAATCAAATGTTAATCGTCAATTTAGTCATTATGAATAATCAGGTCAGTGCAGAAATTTCCTTTTACACATTATTTTGTTAAAAATTCCATGAAATAAGAATTCAGTAAAAAATCACCTTTTTTCTTTATTTTAGTCATTATAAATGTACCGGTCAGTCTGTAATTTTCTACACATTTTTTTGTTCAAATTCCATGAAAATGAAAATTTTTTGTAAAAAATCACTTGATAATCTTTATTTTAGTCATTATAAATATACTGGTCAGTCTGAAACTTTCCTTTTACACATTATTTTGTTAAAAATTCCATGAAAATGAAAACTTTTAGTAATAAATAAATTGTTAATCTTCATTTCAGTTATTATATATGTACCGGTCAGTGTGAAACTTTCCTTTTAAACATTATTTTGTTGAAAATTCCATGAAATTGAAAAAAATTAGATAAAAAAAAACCTTGTTAATCTTTATTTTAGAAATATTAAATGTACCTGTCACTCGGTAACTTTCCTTTTACATATAATTTTGTTCAAAATTTCATGAAAATGAAAAATTTTACTAAAAAATCACTTGTTAATCTTCATTTTAGTCACAATAAATGTACCGGTTAGTGTGGAACTTTCTTTTACACATTATTTTGTTCAAAAATCCATGACATTGAAAAATTTATTTAAAAAATCACTTGCTCTGCTTCATTTTAGTAATAAGAAATGGGATGTGACTATAAGTCGGTCTCGGTTCCGGTCTTCAGTTTCGGTGGATGTCGGTATTTCATTCATCCCGACGGTTCCCGAGCTGGGAAAAAAAAAATAATATCTATCGTATTTTACGCCTTTTCAGTTTTTATTTGTTTCAGTTCAAGTAATTTGATATTTATTTACATTCTAACGATAATTTGATTTACGATCTATGTTTTTGGCAATAAATAGACAAAAAAAAAAAAAAACGGTCGCAAACTCGGTATTTCGTGTATCCCGTCTCGGGAAGGAAGTAACTCTTGTTTAAATTTACCTGGAGAAAACCGGTAAGGTAGCCACAAAAAAAAATACTTTCCAACATGAAAGAATTGTTTAGTTTTGGAATGGTTTTTTGTTTTGTTTTGTTTTCTTTTTTGGTAAATTTAATTTAATCTTATTTTAGTTTTTTTATTATTTAAGTTAGTTTAGTTTGTCTATTTTTTTCTTTTTACTTACGTTTATTTTCTATTTTTCTTTTTTTTATTTTATTAATTAATTAACTAATTTATTAACTTTTTTGTTTTATATAACTACTAAATACCGAAATAACTGTTCAGTTTGAGCTGGATGGTCCAGAGACATAAAGCTGTATTTTTATGTTACAGCGTAGATGGACAAAAAAAAAATAACCCTTAAAATCCACCCTCTTAAAATGTAAAAAAATGATGCCTAAAATGAATATCATAGTATAAAGTACTTGTATATTTTATTGGTTTTTATATCAAATTTGCCAATAGGCTCATGTTTACCAAGAAATTACCCTCCTCACTGTTGTTGGGTCTGTCAATAAGCTATTATATAAGTAATTGGTAATAATTTTTCATCAATGTACAGTAAAATTTCAGTCAACCCCTGTCTCAGACCTTACGATATATTAAGTTAGACCATTGAATTGGTCCTTTGGACTATCGGACCTTCTGGTGAAATGTCAGGTGCATATGTCCAATACAACGGAGATGCCATGATTTCTTGCAAAATGCACAAAGTGACAATGCTTAATTTACTTTATGAATATATAAATTATATCCTCATGTGTTTTTTTTTTAAATTCAAAGCTGCTCACACCTGAAATTCGGATTGTTCGTGTCGTTTCTTTCTTTTTCTCCCATCATCTTGTGCATATGTTTCTTGAACTGGCGAAACAGATTGGAACACAAAATTTCAGCTTCAATGAGCAAGTACTGTGCTTATATGCAAATCAAACCTAAATCATCATTATCATAAACCACCTAGATGTGTCATGTTGTAAAAGTATTTTTAGAATATTGATTTATACTACAGCCCAATTATGGCACGGAATGAAAACGAAAAAAACTTCCAATGCTATATAATATGATTAAAGGAGGTATCAGATCTAGTACAAGTGCTTATAACATGTAAGCGTGAGTGCTTTGTTATAAAGAAATTGAATTAAAAATAATTTTGAAAAATAAAATAATGAAACTACTTATTGTTATATAAAATTTAATTTTGGATTGCATATGCTTTTCATATTTTTTTAGAGGGGGCTACACCAATTCAAAAATAACATTTGTACATCTCTTTCTTTTAGTTATATATAAAAAATCAAATTAAAAAACACTTTGAAAAATAAGATAGTAAAATAAATTATTCTAATATAAAAATCTAATTTTGTAATTTATCATGTGCTGTCTTTTCAGTTATTTTATTTTATTAATTTTTTTGTGGGGGGGGGGGGGTTTGGCCTATGTAATCTTTTCAGCATTTTCAGTTATAATAGAATATAGCATGGTATTGAAGTAAATAAAATTTAAAAAATACTTTTCACTGGCATTTGCTAGTGCCGGTACCAAGTCCGGCTATCCTGAGTTCCTATCGTTATTTATGTTTGTCTTTTGTTTTCATTATTGCTTTTTTTTGGTGCAGTTAGCTTGTAAATTGTGGCTTGTGATTGTAGTTCCTGGCCATTGTATGTGTTTGCTGTTATCCTGTTTTTGTAATTTTCAGAATTTAAATGAAATGAACAAAATGTAAAAATACTTTACAGAATTAAAATAAAATGAATAAAGTTTAAAAATACATTTCAGAAATAAAATAATGAAATGTATTCTTCCGACGTAAAATTTTAAAATTTCACTTTGGATATGCTTTTTTCTGTTTTATCCAGGTAAAATAAGAGTTGTATGAAAGATTTTGTTCTTACAATTTTTATAACTTACAATAGGCTATTGTTTAGTTTGTCGCGCCATAAAACCGGTCTAACCCACGATTAACTTTGAAATGCCTGTACTAAGTCAGGACCATTGCGGTTGGCAAATTTTTCCCAGTGGTTTTGTTCCTTAGATTTCGGCTCATGACAATTGTGTTTCGGTAAATTTTTCACTATCATTGGTGGATCAAAGGGGACCACTCATGTTTGGACAATCATGTATTTTTTTAATAAATATCCTGATGTTTTATTAAGAAATACCCAAAAATTTTCGCGCCTCGCTCCGCTCTGCGAAATTTTCTGTCACTTCTAAATTGGAACCCCTTTTTCAAGCACCCTAAATCCGCGCCTGTATTACCCTCATTTTCATAGTCTAAGGAATTTCTGCTATATATAAATAGTCAGCTAGGGGGTCATAATCAAGCAGTCACAAACACAGACTTTTACAGAATGAATTTCCTTGAAACTATGTGAGAAATTAGATTTGAATTTAATGTAACATTTTAATATTAAAAGTGCGTTTGAGATATCTAATCTTTTTTTTCGGGTATTCGGGAAAATCAACACCCCAAACTTTTTTCCAGAATCATAGAGGGAGTGAAAAGTAACAGACGTTTTTCAATTCAAACGCTTCCAATATTAGTCTGATGGCGCTATAATTTTCTAGGGTATGCTTCCTATGTCAACTATGCAAAAGAACAAGTTAAAATATTTTAAAATGTGGCTGCTGTTCCCTTTTTTGCAAAAGTATGGTTTTTTCTGCTGAATTTCAGTCTTGACATTTAATCTTAATTTTTCTAAATTCTGCGCCACTTCTGTCTTTCAAGACAGGGCAAAATAAACGCACCATAACTTCCTATACACTATAGATAAAAATCAACCCTGAAGTATGCTGGTCCATTAAAGTTGAAAATTTTAGCCGCTAGACACAGTACTAATAGTACTAGTATTGAAACATGTCACCCTAGGACTATTTTCCTCCCATATAGCTAATGTTAAAACCCCTAAAAGTTTCCCCGATTATGCAAATGAGCTTATAAACTACGCCCATTTTCCTTATATGGTCATCGATAAACGCTACTTCCAAGCTACACGAATTTAGAGCACCGTAAACGTAGTGAAATGGTGTGAGAGTGGTGGGATTTTTCGGGTGGGGGTTACCCAGGTTCAGCTTTTTTTTAGTTGAGCCGAAACCCCATTCTATTGTTTTATACTGTTTTTATGCCTCCTTTTTGTTGTTTGATTAAGTCTTGTGTATCGGAGTTGGTATTTTATCCCAGTTGTATTATGTTGATTTGTTCTTTGTCCAGTACCTTAACCTTTTCTATATATTTTCTGTACTATTGTCTACCATATAACGTTCTCCAAACCCTTGCATTGGTTTTTATATCGATTTCTCTTCATTTTATGATCTCTAACCCCTTTTGTCCTTGTCTTTTAGTTTCCCAACACGATCTTAGTTATCTCCTTTTGTTTTGTGTACTCTGGAGTCCATGTTTTGTCTTGTCCTGACGTTTGCCCAACTATTGTGTCTCGAATGCTTTCCATTTTTATTGTCTTACCCAGTTATCCTTGTATCGTTATTGATTTTTCGTGCGTTTCCTTCATTGTTTCCTGTATATATATGCTTTTCTTTTCATTCGGCAATAAATAATCAACTAAATCACAGATAAATATATACATATTTTATTTTCCCCGTCATGAAGCAGACATGGGTCGGAGAACCATTCACATGATGCCTTTTTCAATTTAAAATCCCTATGGTCTCGTGCTATAATCGTCCAAAAGCACGTCTTTGTCAAATTCGATTCTATAGATTTTATCTTGAGATACAGACAGGAGTTTCAGATTTTCTCACATTTGAGCCAAGCCAGTACCTATTTTTAGCCGTTTGAGATATCCTTGTCTCAACCCACGGGTGATATAAGAATTTCATGTTCGGAAATACATTATGACGTTATCGACGTCATAGTAAGTTGTTTAGACATGGCGGACGCCAACTAGAGTCTGGTTATACAGAAACTTCAATCACCGTTAGAAATCTCAGACACCCTCGAGTAAGATTTCAATTGTTCTCTGACTCGGCAAGCCTCGTCAGAGAAATATTGAAATCTTATCCTTGGGTGTCTGAGATTTTTCGATCTTGCACTTTCAATGGTGTTAGATTGAATTAATCTCGTATGATCCGGAAATTATCACTCACTGTCTTCACAACGTTTCTGTTGTTTATCACCATGTCTTTAATCGTATCGAAGTTGATGATCAGGGCATTCTTGTAATTCAGTGTTATTCCTTTCACTTCACATGAAGTTTTGGTTCCATCGTTTTCGGGTGTTGCTAATCCGTAGGCATAGTTTTATGGTCCACCGGTTACAAAATCTGTAATTCTATTTCAAGCTATCTCATCTGTCATGTCCTTTTCCATATCGGCCCTGTTATCATCCAAAGACTGTCATATCGGCCTCGTGGCGTTAGCCAAGGGCCGTTATGGGTCGAGGGATGATACTAGGGCCGATATGGAAAAGGACATGTTGTAATCTGTTTATCTCATGTTTATTGTAGAATTCATAAATAATAATAAAAAACATAATTAATGGCATCTTTAAAAACAATGAACACAGTATTTTAATTTCGATATGACAAAAAAAAAAAAAAAAAAAAAAAAAAAAAAATCTGAAGGAAATGATACTGGGACGATTAGGAAAATGACATTAAATAATCCGTCTATTTATCACGTTTTGAAAAAGCAATCTTAATTTTCAACATCAAAGAGAAAAAAAAAACATTCCGAAGTCAACTTTTAAGGGTATATTTTGCACGTATCAGAAAACGAAAATTGAAGAATGGAGCCTGCTGCTCTGTGATAACTTTTTCCGTGGCGAGCCTGGTTTCCATCTTTTATGTTTGACACTGTCTTTAAACTAATGAAATAAATGAGCATTTCCACATGATTTTTTTTCCAATTTAGTCAAGTTTATGTTTGAATCCGTTGTCAAACGTAAATGCATGATGAGGTATATAATAAACGTAAAACCACTATGACGTCATCAAAATGTGTGCACCAGGACATGCTAACCGGTTATTTGCCCGGGGCAGTGAAATGGATGGACTTACATTACAGTTATTGCATATGCAAAAGTCTGTGTATTACACATAAATATGTGATAAATATGTTTATTAATCTAAAAAGATATAAGGCGAATGTGGCGTAGTTAGTAAGTTGGTTTGTAAACCTTCTCTAGTGCAGCAAAACAAAGGGTTGCGAGTTCTAGTCACACATATGAAGGAATTTTTGAAGAGACTACAAATTTGGACTTAAGATTTAAAAAAAAATGTGTTCACTCATGGCCTCTACTTAATCTAGGATGCCAGTTTGAACAATAGCTTCGCTGGGGGTAATGTGGTAAAAATCGCTAAAAAATGATGATGGTTGGATGTCCCACAGGTATTTTGCCGGTTTTGTTGATGTAGGGGTACAATGAATTAACGTCATAGTAATCAATGTTTACGCACTCAGACGCTTCTTTGTACACAGCAAATGCTTCTGTGCATCTCTAGGTTCCGATAGGTAAACATATTGGAGAGAGTTTACGAAACTGTGTATGTTCGGATCATTCTGTAATTCTCTATCGAAATCGCACTCGCATACACCGACATAGGTATAGCCTTGGTCTTCTAGGTATCTCTTCTTCTCCAACGTACGTTGGTGTAATTAACAAATTGTCATGTTGTTAACTGGATTGACGGTAGAGGCACTATAGCAACGTAAACATCCGTGCCAGAAGCAATCGTTGTATTCAAAGACTTTATAGTCGTGATATCCATCGACCTTGTGCGCACCGATTTCCTTCTGACCGCCATTACGAGCGTGCTGTATCGGAATATCGTGCACTTCAGATAGATATTGTAGCCATTTCATTGTTTTAATGGAGTGTTTCTCTTGGGGTCTGTTACCGAGGGCGGATATGATGCCAATAGTGTCCGGTTTTAGAAACAAAGTGTGGAATACCAAATTACTAGCTGGCGCTATCGTAATGCATTGTTAGAATGGATCGATCCCTTTTTGTCCATCGGTAGATGTCATCTCTTTGAATAATTCTCGGAACTTGAGGCAGGCTTTTCTCAATATGTCCACATCGGAACGGCAATATCTCAACAGTTCTTTGTTGTAAATTGAACATGGAACTCCAGTGTGCGGTGTACCAAGCAAAGAGGGCGCTTCTCTCCCCGTGCTTCATTTTTTCTGGTTGATAATATTTCACATCTGGTAGGTGGTTGCTTTGAGTACTGTTGATTGATTTTCGTTAATTGTTGAACAGGTGAGGAAAGTATCCTTTCTTCAATTCAATGGAGGCAAACATTTTTGGTAGTTTGGATAATGCCATCGGTAAAAAGTTCATTGAGTTCAATCATTCTGATGTTGCAGTCAGATACGGTGTTGGCTATATTTTTAGTTCCGTTCGGAATGACATCTGGTAATATTTCTTCTGTATACAAGTAATTGATGGTTGGATATCTGTCGTTTCCTTTGAAATTGTGGCAAAGTACGGTAGCTCCGTTATTTTTCCCAGACGATAGCCATTTGCAGAAGTTTTCATTGGTTTTGGGTCCGGTGAATGCAATTTCATTTCCCCACATTCTTCACAGGAAGTGTGTTCATGAATTTTGTTAACAGACTTTGTGCACTACACACAGATTCGGCCATTGTTCGTTGGAACCACATTTGAAGTTTCGACAGTTTTCACATGCCCCGGTTTCATCAGGTTCGTATCCTTGATAACACTGGACAAGATCGTCGTGGATATTTTCGAATTAAAACAAGATAGAATATATATAAGTCTGCTTCTTTTGTTTCTTTCGCATTTTGGACAAGTCGCATAAAACACTGGTGGCACTTTGGATAGAAATCGTTGCAGTTGTGTGATGTCCTATTCTTCTGTTGACGATTTTTCCACAATCTTTACACTTGTAGTAACAGTTACACGTGGATTGTTTGTGCAAATTTAAGTAAAGTGTTCCTTTTAAGTATTTCCTGCATTTATTGCACGGTATCCATTCATCTTTTGATAGTTCGTGAATTTTACGACAATAATGACAAGGTTCATTACAGACGTTTTTCTCTCTGTTGCTATATCCTTTGTCACATTAATGACAGTAATAGACGCGTGACAAAAAAGCAGGCATGCTGGTAATGACATAATGGTTCTCCTGGTCAAACAGGTAGATTTTCTTCTCGGCTTCGGGTCCTTTGTATATAACAGTGTGGAAATATTCTTTGGATACGACGTGAATTTGATACTCTAGAAGAACTGCCTGGAAGCGTTTGATCTCTTCGATGCCACATTGTTGTAAAGGTACCCCTGCTTAAGCATGCAACTCTACTGCCATTTCTTCCTAAATGCGGCGGCCCTTTCTGATAATATCCCATTTTTCGTGTCCATCAAGTTTAGCCTTAGCAGTGACGATGGCTCTAGCACAACATAGGTCGTCTTTGTTTTTGATTTGAATGATAGATGTTTTAGTAGTAACAAATCTTGCGGTATCAGTATAATCGGTCTTCTTTCTTCCACTACCCGCTGGCATGCTGATGTGTGTGACTTCCATTTCGACATCTTTTGTTAATGTTAACTTCTCGTTGGATTGCACAACGCGTTCCCCTTCGTCCAATAATAGATTGCTGGTTAGTTGATCCACTCTCATGAACGGCATGACAATTGGGAAGTCCAGATCAGGTGTCTGTAAAATCTGCACTAAGTCTTCTGGCTTTGTACATGTTGTCACTTTCTTCAAGATGGCGTCGAAAATCTTGGTCATTGTTTGTAGTACTTGTTGAAGGCTCTGGACGTTGATCTCTTTGAACTGGATTTGGTACTGGGTAGCCGTGGTTTGAAATCTTGGGCACTTTTTCGACCTTTTATCTTCAAGTCGAACATGTCTTCGGGCTTTTGGGGTAGAACTAGCTCCTCCAACTTGATGTTTTTCCTGAGTGTGACGCTCTAAAGCAGATGGCCGAAAGAACGTGGCATCACATTCTATATATAATAGTATCTGGGCTTGTCGTGGTTTTTCAGATGTATTTCCATGTTAGCTTTCCTCGTAAACCGCTTAGGGCAAATGCTACAGGCAAATGTCATATGGTCTCTAAACATTTTGTAGTGGCTCAGCAATTCCCTTCTGCTGTCAAAGGACTGGTGACAATATCCGCATGAATGCATCCGCAAAAGATAATACATATAACTATTTATTGATTACTTTTGATTCTGTATTATTTATTACTTTTTTGGTTTCATTTCATAACTTAATTGGTAAATTCAACTTAAATTTCAAAACTTCATATTCGGCTAAATTAGAATTATCAATTAATTTTAAGATTACTTACCTTTGTTCTGTTTGTTTTGGCTGGGAATATCTGTTCAATTCTGCTGTTAATTGCAGAATGAGAAAGTTGCTCGATGCATCTGATTATATACAGGTAGACGCGTTGTAACGACGGTTCTGGTTGGTCGGTTATTTTTGTTACGGGCTTTGTGATTGGTTGATTATTCTGTGTTCCGATTGGCTGGATTTATCACAAAGTCGGAGTCTGATCGATTGCTTGAATTCCCTTAAATTTGATTGGTCGGCTTATTTCTCTAATGTTATATAATGTTTCTTTCTTTTAATAGATAGAATATTTCAGAAGATGATGTAATCGATCGATGGCATTAATTATTTTCCAGGTGAACAAGTCGATGATTCTATTACATTATAACAACTATCATTACAAGAGTGTTTAATTGGAGAATATTTTATGAATTGAATTATTAATGAGTTTTAATTATGTGTAAGATGTTCTATTAATTTGTTTTTTACTAAAAGTTCACAATTTTCTCACACGTTTTGTTTATTTTCTTATTCGTTTAACAATTTCTGTAACCATTTTGTATTTTGTTTTGAAGTGGTCTAATTTTTATCACATGCATTTTGTTTATTTTTGTTTTCGTTAACAATTTTATAACTTATTTGTATTTTGTTTTGCAATTTTTCAAAATTTTATCACATGCGCTTTGTTTAACAATTTCATAACTATTTTGTATATTAGTGTGATTTAATTTTTTTTGTACACATTTTATCAAATGTTACTATTTAATTTCCATTTTGTTCCATTTTGTTTAACTTTTATCACATCTGTTTTTTTTTATTTTTGTGTGTTCATGAATAAATTTTTAATAAAGTTTCAAAATGTTTGTAAAAAAGGTGTAAATTTTGTTTTACTGTACGTTTTTTGCATTAATTTTTCTAGTTGTTTTGTTAATTTTTGTAAAATTTTTCGTTTTAATTGTGTTTTTTTGTTTTAATTTTGTGCGTTTTTGTAGGTAATTCAAGGTTTTTGCGGCGGCGAGACCTATTTGTCTTCAGTGCGGCGGTGAAATTGACGCTTTTAGCGTTTTTACGGCGGTGAGACCTATTTTTTTTCTTTGAGGCAGAGAAATTTACGCTCTACGTGTTTTATTTTCGAGAATTACTGGATTTTTCTTGACATTTTCAGTTTTGAACGTTGGATAAACGGCTTTTGCTGCTGCTGCTCGGGTTTAATCACGCCTATGATGTGACTCAAGGGAACATAAAAATAACAAAATCATTGTCAATTTCATATTTTATTTTTTCCGTCATGAGACAGACACGGGTCGAAGATCTACGTGCAGTCTTAACAGTTTTGTTTTCTGGAGTTTAAGTCCATTCAAATGAATACTGACTCCCTCTGCAACGTCTTTGGTCTGGATTTGTGCTGTTTCAAAGGGGCTTTTCAATGGGTCGTTGAATCTTGGCTCGATCTTCAGAGTGATGGTATAGCCATTCATGCTGTTAGGTTGGGCTGGAGCGTCTTCTAGGCTTTGATGCTTTGATGCTTGGTACGTTGATGACGTAGTAAACTGTATTCATGTGTCGTTGGAGATTGTCTCGGTGACTAAAGGCTTGGTGACATATTCCACGATTTCGGAACACTGGTTGACTTTTCTCAGTCTGACAACAAGACGCAGCTCTGGACATGTTATAGAATCTTGCTGTTTTCATTCGTCTCAATAGTTGACTTTTTCTCTCAACCCATTTCGATCATATTGGTTATTTGTTCTCTATCAGTTTTTTACATATCTTTGAGTTATGGTATTCCAAACGTTTAGATTTATCTGCACTGAGGAGACATAAGTTATCGAAATGCGCATATGCAGAAATTAAATTCACAGTAACTTCGGTATTTAGTTATTTGTTAACACTGGGTCGATGCCACTGCTGCTGGACTGTTAGTCCCCGAGGCTATTCACCAGCCCAGTAGTCAGTACTTCGGTGCTGACCCGAAAGCCGATTATATTTGGAACCTTACAATATCTAAATTTTTGTAAATTTTGTTGAAAACTAAGGAGTATCTCCCTCCTGCAGAAATCTGTCTTTAGATGATTTTGGCTTTACATTTAGATCATATTGGTTATTTGTTCTCTATCGGTTTTTACATATCTTTGAGTTATGGTCTTCCAAACGTTTAGATTTTTTCCGCACTGAGGAGACATAAGTTGTCCAAATGCAGAAATTAAATTTACAGTAACTTTGGTATTTAGTTATCTGAAAATAAGGATCAGTTCTGGACATCTTGTGGAGTCTTGCTGTTTTGTATGCCTCTGTTCAGTTCCTGGATCGTTGAATCTTGGTTATGTATAGGTAAAGCCTCGATTCTTTTACGTCTGTTCAGTTCATAGGTTAGAAGCAGAATGGGAGCTTCAGTCGTTGTGGCTTGTGATATAGGCGGTTTAGGTTGATTAACTTCATGTCAAATATTTTGGACCCTAACAGCCATACCATAAGAGAAAGGGTTTCACAAATACCACCATTGGCTTTAGAATGACAAAGTTACCCCGAATACATATGTACCAATAGTACTCGACTGAAACGAAAATCGTATTTTCGGCCATTCACGGATTTTTGGACCCTCATAGAACCCATACCTACAAGATAGGACTTCACCGATTGAGTAAGATGATCAAAATTACCCCGAATACATTTATCACACACCTCTATTACACGACTTGGGGAAAATCGTATTTTCGGCCATTTCCGAATATTGCGCCTCAAAAACAGTAAGAGATAAAGACTTGAAATCTTCACCAGTGGCTTACGGAGCTCAATGTTACCCCGTATTGATATATTGTACGTACGTATTGTACGTGGAACTGAAGAGAGGCATTCAATGAAAACAGCAAGATTCTTCAAGATGTTCAGACGTGCCCCTTATTGTCAGACTGAGACAAAAGTCAACCATTGAGACGAATGAAAACAGCAAGACTCTATAATATGTCCAGAACTGCGCTTTATTGTCAGACTGAGAAAAGTCAACCACTGTTACGATATTGCGGAATATGTCACCAAACCTTTAGTCGCCGAGACAACCTCCAACGACAAATTAATACACATAGATTCAAGCCCGACACATTTCGTTGTGAAGAATGTGGACAGAAATGCAGTAGAAAGGACAGTTAACTACGTCATCAACGTACCATGCATCAAAGCCTAGAAGATGCCCCAGCCCAACCTAACAGCATGAATGGTTCTACAATCACTCTGAAGATCCAAGATTCAACGACCCATTGAACAGCTCCTTTGAAACAGTACAAATCCAGACCAAAGAAGTTGGAGAGGGATTCAATATTCATTTGAATGGACTTTAACCCCAGAAAACAAAACTGTAAATTCTGCACGTGGATCTCCGACCCGTATCTGTCTCATGTCGGAGAAAATATGAAATTCACAATGATTTTGCTATTTTTATGATCCCTTGAGTCACATCACAGGCGTGATGAAACCCTTCCCAATATAATAAAAGCAACCACTTAAGGAAAGGTAACACTTCCCAAACCCAAGAACAGCAGCAGCATCCCTAATTGGCGAGAAGCAGCAGCAACAATATTCTCACACCACCCAGTAGCAGCAGCAAAAACCATTTATCTAACGCACAAAAAATGTGAAGAAAAAAATCCAGTAATTCTCGAAAATAAAACGCTAAGAGCGTAAATTTCACCCTGCACAGAAGAAAAATAGGTCTCACCGCCGCAAAAAACGCTAAAGGCGTCAATTTCACTGCCGCATAGAAGACGAATAGGTGTCGAAGCCGCAAAACCCTGGAATTACCTACAAAAACGCATAAAATTAAAAAAAAAACGAAAAAACACAATTAAAACGAAAAAATTTACAAAAATTAACAATACAACTAGAAAAATGCAAAAAACGTACAGTAAATCAAAATTTACACCTTTTTAACAAAAATTTTGAAACTTAATTAAAAATAAATTCATGAAAACACAAAAATAACAAAACAGATGTGATAAAAGTTGAACAAAATGGAAATGAAATAGAAACAATTGATTAAATGTGTACAAAATTTTTTTTAAAAAACACTAAACAAAATACGAAATATTTATAAAATTGTTTAACGAACACGAAATCAAACAAGGCGCATGTGATAAATTTTTGAAAAATTGCAAGACAAAATACAAATAAGTTATAAAAATGTTAACGAACACAAAAATGAAAAAACCGTATGTGATAAAAATTAGACCATTGCAAAACAAAATACAAAATGGTTACAAAAATTGTTAAACGAATAAGATAATAAACAAAACGTGGGAGAAAATTTTGAACTTTAATTAAAAAAACAAATTAATAGAACATCTTACACATTATTAAAACCCATTAATAATTCAATTCATAAAATATTCACAAATGAAACACTCTTGTAATGATAGTTGCTATAATTTAATAGAATCATTGACCCATACACCTGGAAAATAAGTAACGCCATCGATCGATTGCATCATCTTCTGGAATATTCGATGTATTAAAAGAAAGAAACATGACGTCTTGAAATGATCCGACTAATCAAATTTCAAGGAATTAAACCAATCAGACTCCGACTTTGTGATAAATCCAGCCAAACAGAACACAGAATAATCAACCAATCACAAAGCCCGTAACAAAAATAACCGACCAATCAGAACCGTAGTTACAACGCGTCTACTTGTATAAGATCAGACGCATCAAGTAACTTTCTCATAACTTCACTCAGTCAGTAGCGATCAGACATGGAACTTCCAGGTGAACTCCAAACCTATCTTGCTGCCGCCATCAAAGATGGAATGGAAATGAAATGGACTTTCTCCACTTCAGAAAGCAAGACAGATAGTGGAGCGGCGAGGAGGCAAATTTTCAAAATTTAAATTACCCGAAAGCCCCATGGAATTTTATTATCTTAAACGAAAGTGTAATATTTGTTCTTTCAGAAAATGGCTGTCGTCGCTATCTGGCATGGTCCAAACAAACTTTATTTAAGGGTCAAAGGTCATAGCCCTGAGAGCTGTATTTTTAGTTTGCCGGGGTATAACTTTCTTATTTTTTGACATACTTTTCAGATATTTGGCAAATAAGTGTATCACAAAAAAGTTGAATATTTGGTACCATTTGACTTTCATATGACATTCACCTTTGACCTTGAGGTCAAATAATTGTTTTCAAGTAAAGGATTTTCCAATACACAATAAATTGCACTGGCGTTGTCGTATTTAAACCGAGTTTAGAATAAATTAAAGTGCGATCTGTGCTGCTATAGCTTTCATTGAATTTGACCTCTTTCAAGGTCAAATAAGGCAATTTTTCTTACAATGAACAGAGCGGTACAAGGTTGACTAAGAACAAGGTATTTGACACGCGTTTTTACTATTGTACAAGGTGTCTGCAACAATTATGACTAATGTTAGTCATTGGCATTGAAGATTTATATCAAAATTAAGTTTCTTCACAATATTTTTGGCGCGTGTGTGTGTGTGTGTGTGTGTGTGGAAAGGGGGGGGNGGGGGGGGGGGGGGTAGGGCAAACATCTAAATGATTCTTACGTTTGACATTTACAAAACACAAAGTACAACATATGAATCATTGGTTTTTGGACCTTTTGTTGACATCGACTTAGCTCAAGGTTATTTTTGATAATAGTTATCTTTTATTTTCATTGCGTGCTGTTAAACCTCTACGCGATCTTCGCAATTAAGTTAAACAAAAGCTAGGTTTTCTAGAAACAGGATCTGCTTGGTTCATACTTGTTTACTTAAGAACAGCTTGTTATTTACAGGAACAGGTCATGTTTTTGTGTATAACACACAAGGTAATTCGTAAAGAGAAAAACCGAAAACACATTGGCCCATTGGAAAAAAATCAAGAACACGAATTCAAAGGACATTATATGTGTGAGATCAAATAGTGTTTTATGCCAAGCAATTAAAAAATAAACAGATGCGACGTATAATTAAAAAAAAATCGGTCATAGGCAAAAGCCCATCAACTACATGCAAATGCTTGTCCAGGCAGGATCCAGACTATTTGAAAAGAGGGGTTCAAATTCGAAGTGAAATGATTTTCCACCGTGCGGCACGTGGCTCGAAACAGTTTTGGGCATTTCATAGTAAAACATCAAGATATTCATTAAAAATACATGATTGTGCAAACGGGGGGGGGGGGGGGANCCTTCACTTGGATCCGCCAATGATGTCAATGTCGTGAACAAAACTAGAATTTTTTTTACATAATATGCTTTCTCCAAAACTGTAACAAAACGTTCTAAACTTGACAGGCTTTGGAATAAGAAAGTATATTTTTAAAACAGAAAACGACGATAAAAGCAAACACACAGAAATTACCTATATAGGTTCTCAATGGCAATGACATATCTTGTTGGGTTTTCTTCTGTCAACAATTTCCCACTAAACCGCAATATTTAGCAATTTACAATGAAATATTAGCCTTTTGGATGTTTTATGATTTCAGGAAATTTAAAGTTTTCTCGTGTAATCAATTTAAGTGATGACACATATCTTGTGAAGTGAAGCTGTTTTCATCTTTAGAACAATTTGCCGTTTCCAGTTTTTGCTTAGCATAGCAGAGCTGGACTCCGATTTGACCCAACAAATACATTTCCGCGTCTTCATATATAAACTATACGAACACACCCAATACTCAAACACACCCTTTAGTTAATTACACCATTTTTATAAAGGTGAGCAAATAGAGACATTATAAACATCTGTCACGTATTTTTAGAATGGTACTTATGTCAAACATACACCAAACAAATAGAAATATTGTTAAAATATCATTAAAACAGACTGCCTGGTAAAGGGTAAATTATAAATTTATGGTCAAATCGGTACAACACTGTTCAAATACGGGAAAAAAATATTTGCAAAACACAACTTTTGATAAAAAATTTAAAGTGGAGAAATGATGAATTCTGGAAACAAATGCGCCAATAGTTGCGCGAAACAATTGTCAAATCAGTTATGAGACATAATTAACAAATATGTAAAAGATTAAAAAACATCAATTTTAATGCTTAATTTTACCAAGTTTGTAAACGGTCGTTCTGGGCTATTTTAGAACTTATAAGGGTGTATTGATGCATAATTAAGTAGACTATTGCATGCTTTTTGTTTCTTTTGTATTGAGTTTCAAGAATAAGTGGTGAATTCAATAAAATTTCGTTCAAAGCCGTCCCGTGTGTATATTGAAGAGCAGGGTAACGTCAAAAGTCGCCATTTTTTACGTCATAGGGACCACAATTTAACGCGACGACAGACATTTTCTGAGAGTTGAGATGTTGATAAATGATATTAAGCAATAAAATTCCATAGGGCTTTTGGGTAATTTAAACTCGTTAAATAAGCGACTTTTTACATATCCGCCGCTCTACTAAGAGGTGAAACTGACGTGGATCAAGGTTCCGGAGAAGCCGAACCAGGCCCCGGAAAAGAACCGTTCTCCAGCCACAAGGAAGGGAAACGCTCGTCGTCTGGGCCAGTGGCGCCAGAACAGGAATACCGTTGAAACCACTGCAAATACAGTACTGAAAGAAACGCAGACACAGCAGAAGGCAACAGCTAGTCAAGGAAGCAGTACACCACCACCACGAAGAATCTCCAGATCTAACGGAAGCACTGAAACCAAAACAAAGAAAGGGAGACAACTCACACCATCAAAATATAGAAATGAAGACGACAAACTTGAGGGAAGAAAATGGACGGGCTCAACAATAGTAGTCAGCCCATACAATGAGAAACAACGCTGCTATAGAATGGAATTTGAGGGTAACTACATGCACTATAGCGAGGGATTCGACGTAGAGAACGTAGACCTGGAGAAGTTCCAAGACTCCTCCGACACCGACACAACATCTAGTCGTCCCTTGACACCACAGGCAACACCATCAGCTCGGGCAAAGGAAAACAGAAAAGTTAAACCAAAAAGAAAGAATTAAACGTTAAAGAAGGAATTCATCTGTCCGCAAATAACAGTTTGGTAAGCCGGACGTTAAACCCTCAGAATCAACCAACCAACCAACTTTCTCATTCTGCAATTAACAGCCGAATTGAACAGACGTTCCCATCCAAAATAAACAGAACAAAGGTAAGTAATTGAAAATTAACTTAAGCCGAATATGAAGTTTTGAAATTAAAGTTGAATTGACCAATTAAGCTATGAAATGAAACCAAAAAAGTAATAGATAATACAGAATCAAAAAGTAATCAATAAATAGTAATATGTATTATCTTTTGCAGATTCTTTCATGCAGATATTGTCACCAGTCCTTTGACAGCAGAAGAGAATTGTTGAGCCACGACAAAATGTTTAGAGGCCATATTACCTTTGCCTGTAGCATTTGCCCTAAGCGGTATACGAGGAAAGCTAGCTTGGAAGCACATCTGAAAAACCACGACAAGCCCAGATACCAATGTATGGAATGTCATGCCACGTTCTGTCGACCATCTGCTTTAAAGCGTCACAGTCAGGAAAGACGTCAAGTGGGAGGAACTAGTTCTAAACTCCAAAAGTCCGCAGACATGTTTGAGTTACAGATAAAAGGTCGAAAAAGTGCCCCAAAATTTCAAACCACGGCTACCAAGTACCAAATCCAGTTCAAAGAAATCAACGTTCAGAGCCTTCAACATGTACTACAAACATTGCACGAGGTTTTCGACACCATCTTGAAGAAAGTGACCACGTGTACAAAGCCAGAAGACTTAGTGCAGATTTTACAGACACCTGATCTGGACTTCCCAATTGTCATGCCGTTCATGAGAGTGGATAAACTAACCAGCAATCTATTATTGGACGAAGGGGAACGCGTTTTGCAATCCAACGAGAAATTCACATAAACAGAAGATGTCGAAATGGAAGTCACACACATCAGCATGCCAGCGGGTAGTGGAAGAAAGAAGACTGATTATATCGATACCGCAAGATTTCTTACTACTAAAACATCTATCATTCAAATCAAAAACAAAGACGACATATGGTTTGCTAGAGCTATCATCACGGTTAAGGCTAAACTTAATGTACACGAAAAATTGGATATTATCAGAATGGGCCGCCGCATTCAGGGAAAAATGGCAGTATAGTTACATTTTAAAGCAGGGGTACCTTTAAAACAATGTGGCATCGAAACGATCAAACGGTTCCAGGCAGTTTTACCTGAGTTTCAAATTCACGTCGTATCCAAATAGCATTTCCACACAGTAATATACAAAGTACCCGAAGCAGAGAAGAAGATCTGCCTGTTTTACCACGAGAACCATTATGATGTCATTACCAGCATGTCTACTTTTTTTGTCACGCGTCTATTACTGTCATAAATGTGACAAAGGATATAGCAACAGAGAGGAACACGTCTGTATTGAACCGTGTCATCATTGTCGTAAAATTCACGAACCATTAAAAGATGAATAGATATCGCGTAATGAATGCGGGAGATACTTTAAAGGAACACTTTGCCTCAATTTGCACCAAAAATCGACGAAAGCCGGACATTCCACGTGTACAATGTAACAGTTACTACAAGTGTAAAGATTGTGGAAAAACCGTCAACAGAAGAACAAGAGACCACACATGCGGACTTATTAATTGCAAAACCTGCAACGATTTCTATGCAAAGGGGCACCAGTGTTTTATGCTACTCGCCAAAATGCAAAAGAAATAGAAGCAGACTCATATCTTTATATCTTTTTTTGACTTCGAGTGTACCCAAGACAATCTTGTCAAGTGTTATCAAGGATACAAACTTGACGAAACCGGGGCATGTGAAAACTGTCTGTCGAAACTTCAAACACCGGCCGAATCTGTGTGGGGAGCAGAAAGTCTGTTTGAAGTGTATGAATAACAGAATCGATGAACTCACTTCCTGTGAAGAATGTGGGAAAAATGAAATTGTGTTCACCGGACCTCAAGCCACTGAAAACTTCTGCAAATGGCCATTCTCTGGAAAAAATAACGGAGCTACCGTACTTTGCCACAATTTCAAAGGATACGACAGTTATCCAATCTTAAACTACTTGTATACAGAGGAAATACAGTGCTTGTACAGTAAAACATAACAAATCACACCATTATACCATACACCATACACTATGCACTATTACACCATACACCATGAACCATTACACCATATACCATACACCACCACACCATACACCATTACACCATATACCTTACACCATACACCCTGCACCATACACCATACACCATGTACCATACACCAAACACCATGCACTATATACGTTACATCTTACACTATGCACTATGTCCAGTACAATGTATTTGCATTTCGGTTTTTATTTTATAGTGGCCGGTGCATTCAACAAATGAATTGTATCTTTTGTAGGACAAAAAGAAGGTTTTCAATAAAAATTTGTCGAGATCTCATTTTTTCAGTCTCAACTCTAGAATACTTTCCACAAAGCTTGTTATTTACAATCGTGTAAATAAAATAAAGGGTGATACTGATTTTCGTTTGCCGTATTTTATTTCACCTGTTGCTTTTTCTCGCCTTTAAAATGTCATTTTTGCACTTATTTATTAAGTATTTCCTTTATATCTTTCGATTATCGAGCGTACATTAACATATCATTATGAAGGCGGCAAAGGCTTAGGGTTATCATCGAACAGCGTCCATAACCTTTTTTTCGTACGCCAAACACGATCTTATTTCACGTGCAATGTACATTGTACACGAGAATTTCGATATTTCTTCCATCAAACAGAACCTATTTCTATTTGTTATACACCGTACAATAACCCGATCCTTTAAAACCCTCATTAATCATATAAATAGAGAAATGGAGTACTAGGTGGCATTTACACCATTTCGCATACTATCCATGTCCCTATAGTAGCATATTTTCATTAAATTTGTACAAAATTTGAGTACCAGATGGCATGTACATCATATCGCATACTATTGATATCCCTATTGTTGCATATTTTCAGTAAATTTGTTTCAATTTGATTACTAGATGATCAATATGCCAACTGTTGCAAATTTTCAGTAAATTTATACTAAATTCAGACACTAGATGGCATTTACATCATATCGCATAATATAGACATCCCTATTGTTGCATATTTTCAGTATATTTGTACCTGATTTGAGTATTAGATGGCATTAACACTATATTGCATACTATCGATATCCCTATTGTTGCATTTCTTCAGTATATTTGCACCAAATTTGAGTACTAAATGGCATTTACACCATATCGCATACTATCTCTATCCCCATTGTTGCATATTTACAGTACATTTGTGCCAAATTTGACTATTTGATGGATTTACACCATATCGTTTTATATCAATATCCCTATTGTTGCATATTTCCAGTAAAATTGTACCAAATTTGAGCAATAGATGGCATTTACACCATATCGCATACTATCAATATCCCTACTGTTGCATATTTTTTGTAAATTTGTACCGAATTTGAGTATTAGATGGCATTTACACCCTATAGCATACTATCGATATCCCCATTGTTGCATATTTTCAGTAAATTTGTACCAAATTTGAGTACTAGATGGCATGTACATTATATCACATACTATCCATATCCCTATTGTTGCATATTTTCAGTAACTTTGTACCAAATTTGAGTATTACATGGCATCTACATCATATCGCATACTATCGATATCCCTATTGTTGCATGTTTTCAGTATATTTGTACCAAATGTGAGTACTAGATGACATTTACATCATATCGCATATTATCAATATCCCTTTGTTGCATATTTTCAGAATATTTGTACCAAATTTGAGTACCAGGTGGCATGTACATCATATCGCATACTATCGATATCCCTATTGTTGCATATTTTCAGTATATTTGTACCAAATTTGAGTATTAGATGGAATTTACATCATATCTTTTAATATCGATATCCCTATTGTTGCATATTTCAGTAAATTTATACCAAATTTTAGTACTAATTGGCATTTACACCATATTAATGATATCTTTTCAGTATATTTGTACCAAATTTGAGTACTATATGGAATTTATATCATATCGCATACTATCGATATCCCTATTGTTGCATATTTTCAGTAAATTTGTATCAAATTTGAGTTTTAGATGGCATATACACCATATGCATACTATCGATATCCCGATTGTTGAATGTTTTCAGTATATTTGTACCAAATTTGAGTACTAGATGACATTTAC
>MJUU01030180.1:0-10122 GCA_002080025.1 Modiolus philippinarum
TGCTCTCAGGTAAACAACAAGTAATCAATAATATATCGACAGGTAATACTATAACACGTGCACCTGTGTTAAACTATACATCAATAAACAAAATAAAGCAATCAAGATATTAATAATATAAAACAGTACAATATAAATTATGAAATGATATTAAAGGTTCGTGACAGTATGGTATTCATCGACAAAACTATAAAGTATTGGATCAATTCAAGTTTCAACCAAAAGTATATCATGCATAGAAAAAAATGGAGTAATCCATCAATCTGCACTGAAGAGACATAAGTTGTCGAAATGCGCATATGCAGAAAGTAAATTCACAGTAACTTCGGTATTTAGTTATTTGGAACCTTTAACACAATATCCAACTTTTGAATAACCTTTACTTTTTAAATACGCTTTAATGATGTTAAATCAATTTTGTTATTTACGACTCGCTAGCATTAAGATCACGAACAGGGGAAATAAAGCATATATACTTTATTCCCTTTTAAATTTTCATTAAATATTCAAATAGAAATTGTAAATATCATCTTATCATCACCCTCTTTTCTTTTATGACGACCTTGATGATCAATTTCTTTTCATATAAAAACATTAATGATGTACAGTGTATAACTTTAAGCTTTAAGATTCAAAGTCAGACATCATTATTGTCTTCTTAAACATTGCTTTCATGGCAAAATTGCGATTTTCCTTGCTCCACACATATAATGAGATGAAGTTTTACACCGTTAGATAATATTTGTGGAGAGATTAACACATATCGGAGTGACGGCCGGTAATCATCATCATTTAATTTTACAAACGATGTTGTGCAATTACAAATTATGTCATCAACTCAAATCTCGGAAAGCATTTGGGAGCAAACCATCTAAAGGCCATGGAACATTAACGTTAATGCAACGATTTATTTGCAATGAATGGCATCTTTTGAAATTTGCTTCTTTAGAAGACGGCGTAAATTTTGAATATGTTTTTATAAATGGGCGATAGAAACACTCTATAAGTCTGCAAGCATGCCACGTGGCCTTGAATATATTAAGAAAAAAAAAAAAAAAACGTTTCACGCCAAAATGTGATATCTGCCGATTTCGTCGTTCAAACTATGTAAGAAAAATTCGTCAAATGTAACTCACAGGCAAAATTTATGTACCTGAAGGTATACGAATTGAAGTTTCATATGTAAGAAGGCTTGATATCATAGTCAACGGAAATTATGTCCTTAGCTAGCTGTCAATAATTGCGAGCATTTGTCCGGACAGTACCCTAGCTTGTGTATTGTCTTCATGTTTTATGTACTTCACTGTAAGGGTATTCGTCTTGATGAGTTGGACGTTTGTCTAGTTTGATTTTTACTGTGAGTCTTTTTGTGTATTTATTTTTTAGCCATTCAACACACATAGGGGAGGGTTTGGATTCAAGAAAACGAGTTTAACCCCACTGCAATTTTAGCGCCTGTCCCAAATCAGGAATATGTTGGTCATTGACATGTCCTTGTCTTCTTATAAAATTTTAGTTTTTCGATATTTGGGTTATTGGATGTGGTTTGTTTCCATTGATTTATTTTTTTTTACCTTTTTGGAGCCATTTAGGGCTTGCTAGGGCTTGCTATATGGTGTGAGGTTCCTCGCTGTGTTGAAGACCGTACTGTGAGCCCTAGATGCTTTGTTTTTGGTCGTTTTAACCTGGATATTGGATGTTGTCTCTTTGACATATACCCAATTTCCTTTCTTTTTTATATTTATGAAAACCACAAAAAATTTGATGCCCACGAATACAAGTACTTCGACAGTAACCGATACGATCTAAATGAACAACAAAAATTAGACATTGACAGAGATATGTTCGCGGGGCTTAGTAAGAGGGATTACTTCTTTCAATGCTTAATTTTACAGAATGAAATGTGTTTTAAGAGAATTAAATTTACCTGTCGCGACTGGTTAATCACTCTTGATAAGAAACTTGCAGTATAAACGATGTAAAGAAATTCATCACAGTTCGAAACAGTTCGGATGTCGTTAATCGAAATTTCGGTATTTCGAATCAAGAAACGCTCCTTCCTGGAGTCAAATTTAGAAATCTATACTCCTTCATAGATGAATGATGATCCCAGATCGCCAAAAAAGAAACGATATTAATAGATTTATGTGATGCATAATCACCATGTCGTCACAAAAAGTCTTTGCTACAAAATAGCTGTCAAGACGAATGACGCATAAGATGCATAGCAGTATTTTTTCTTATTAGATTATTCTTAATTTCATAGATTAGGCAAGTGCATCTACGTTTTTAACTATGGTTAGTTTCTCTACATTTCTCGTTGTTACGAGTGTGTATATTTTTTTTGACATATTAAATACATGGTTGTACAAACTAGGTTTTGGTTTTCATGATCCACTGGTCTCAATCCTCACGGAGATCAAGTGTAAATGTCTAGTTTATTTCTCTGTGTGTTATGGAAAAACTGATTTGAGAAGAAAGGCGGTCTATGTTCCACGCTTGTTTGTTTTGTATCGAAGATGATTTTCATTTTGATATGCTTTAAATAAATACATAAAATCACAATGCCATCAGTTATTATTGATTCTCAGTAAAACAATGAACAATATATCAATTTATTATATTTTTGTAGTTATGAATGTTTATGACTTTGTTTATTTCATGCTTCGTCTTGTCTATATAGTTTCATCTGGTTATATTGCAAAATGTTTGGTTATTACTAAATTAATGCAACAAATTAACAGCTCAGGGGATGTAAGGAGGCTTCAGTGTTCTTGCTTTTTATGTGATTTTGATATGGTTTTACATTGTTATTTGTCTCGTTACATGTTTGATATATATGGAGCAGAAAAGAATTCAATTAATGTAAAAATCACAACCCCAAGTTTTTTATTGTAAGTCCCATCTTAAATTAAAAGAGACAACAAGAAACATCTACAATGGCCGAAAGTAAAATTCAAATGCCAAAATCTGCCAGGAAACTACATGTATACAGGAAAAACACAAACAAGACATAAATCAAACGTAAACAGCTATAGGAATTTGATACCTTGATATTTTTTATTGTCGTTTATACAAGATCTTAAATTAAACATGTTAAAATACAATCGACATAATCGTAATATCGTTCCCTTACACATTAACCGGTAATGACATCTATAATATCATCTGTCTGTAAATGTAAGCTTGAAATTGAATTAACAACGAAAAAAGTCTATTTGGTATCAATATCCAGAATTATTAATCTGCCGAGATATAAAACCAACTATAATTGCTTGGATTATATCATAATTTGTCCTGCAAGAAACACAAGGGAATTTATCTCAATTACTTTTGTTACAATAAATATATTTATATGTGATAACATTTCAGAGTAGTTTCTTATTGTCCTTACTTTAATTTCATGTTTTTGCAAAATTTGTCCTTAATATAATTTTTCAAGGGCAGTTCAAAACGTCTTGTATCTCACATATTCTCTGTTATTAGTGGTTTTGTATACTGCATGGTGTTTTAGAATGGTCTTAAAATGTTAACCATTTGAACGTAAAACTGAAAAAATTGAAAGCTACCGAACAGAGACAAATTCAGTAAAATATATACTAACAACCACCTCTTTTTAAGGAGTTTCTGTCTGTTCCAACCAAATCTATTCCTCCCTAGAAATATTCCTCATTAATGACTTCTCAATAGCGATATGCTAACGCACCCAATATCCGACCAAATACTAGTATTCATTTCGCGAAGATTTGTCCTCCATATAACGACAGTTGTCAATGTTTATAAGTAACAAACCGTAGTTTATTCAATAGAATTACTGTACACACCGCCACACTCTCATGAAAGCACTGCTTTGCATAATACATTAACGGTTGTTGCGTCCGTCACTTAATTCACTATAACCGATTGGTAAACGCACGAAATCCGCTTCAAAAACTGTTTGACAAAATTATTTGGAATATAAACCGGAAGTAGAGACTAACAACAAGTAAGGTTAAAAAGAAGAATGTTCTCAATGAAATTTTAATTGTACCTCTTTAATGAAGTAAAGTGAAAAAGCCTGAAATTTTGAATGCAGATATTGTAACCATAGTAATTATTTTCGAGGGTAATAAATACAAGCAGAGTACCTGGTGATTAATTTTATGTGGCCTTTGTGACTTTTTGAATGGTAGAGAGATGCGTCTAATATAGAATAAAATATTTCTATCGGATTTTATGATCAGTCTGTACTTTTCATACTTTGATTTGTCAACTAATTGGCTTCAAAAATAATTGTGTTGTTCATATTCTAATTTATTTTGAAAAATAATTATATACATTTTATACATGTTTTTACAATAAATAGTGCCCATATAATGTTTGATATTTATATATAACACTTTGGAAGTACTTACATGTATTCCTGTTTGATGTTAATGAAGCCGACTTTTAAAGAAATGTGACTTCCACATAATGACCCCCTATTTATCATACCTGTCAACCTCTCAAGAATAATTATCTGGTCATGACCTGCATTGGCCAAAAAATTATCTGGTCATAACGCGTGGCGACATTTTCGAGCTTTATTTTTTTTTCTTGTAGGGCTAAATGAGTTAAAATAAGTACTGTTTGATAGGCAAATGTTTGCCAAATGGCAAATACATCCCATATAGATAATGGATGGTTGCTTTTCTATAATCTAAAGGACCGACCATTTAACCTGAAGGGTGGTGTGTTTCTTTTTTTGAAAAAAATATTCTTAAACTGATTTTATGTGAAAAAAAAATTTTGGCTGCAAAAATGATGAAAAAAAATATTCTGAAGGGGGCTTTCTGTCCCCAAAAATAATGCTTATTTTCAAAAAAAAATTTTCTTTATACTAGTTAATAAAAATAAATAATTTTTTCCTGTCCAATAAAAAAAAACATACCCCACCCTTTTTCAAGTTATATGGTCGGTCCCTTAGATAGAACAGAAATGTTTCCCTTTCATAACTAGATAAATGTTCTTCTGTATAGAAAACGACAAATTATGTTCAGCAACAAAGTAAGAGAACAAAATTTCAGCATTTGTAATTTTTTCTGATAAAAAAGAAAAAAAAGGGAAACGGGGAATGTTTCAAAGTGACAACGACCCAAAGGGGAGTAATAACTACTCAAAGCCAAGATCTTCAATGAACGGTGAGAAAATCCCACACCCAACGGCAGGTCGGAGTCGGCCCCTGAATAAAGAGTAATCAAGTTCAGCGAAATAAACATAATCCTAGACTCCTATAGACATAAAGTAAACTAGATTTGCAATTGCAAGCATTAGCCGATGTCATCCCAGACTTCCCATTCGATAATTCCATCTTATTCGCAGCCTCAAAATCTACCAAGAAATCAATTTTCGTTGAAATCGGACAACGTTGACATTTTGACGTATTTTGGCGGCCATCTTGGAAATGGCGGCCATTTTGAAAATTAATTTCAAACGCACAGCATACAACTTCAGATGGTGTTCCAACATTGTGCAAAGTTTGAAATCAATTGGTCCAGTCATTTCAAAATAATCGCTCGGACAAGAATTATTGGAAGAAGAAAAAGAAGAATAATTAAAAAGTCAATTGTTCAGAGAACAATTGCAAGGTCTTTCACCAGTTTTCGTCATGATAACATGTTATTATTTTGATTTTATTTGTCAATCCCTGTCGAAAATATGATGTAAAGAAGAGTTTTGAACTTTTTCAACTACATTTAATCACCTATCTCTTACCTTTTTTGGTGATTTTACTGAAAAAATCCCAAAAATTGGCTATGACCTTGACTTCTGACCTTGATGACCTCTGACCTGTGCTCAAAATGAAGGTCTCTTCTTACTGATTAATTTGATATGTTACTTGACTTTACTATCTGTAACAGTTTAGAACTTATATGTGAAAACCCATTTTCTGAAACGCGTCAAGAGCAATAACTCTCTAGGGAGTCATCGGAGAGCTTCGGTCCAAATGAAACAAATATAGCTCTTGACATGATGAACATTTTTGCTGATATACTTTTTCAGCCATCTTTTATGGTTTCTGAGTTTATCCCCTAACAAGGTCAGAGGTCAAGGTCAAAGGTCACCGATGACCTTCAACCTGGTACTCAAATTGAAGGTCTTTTCTCACTGACCACTTTAAACATATATGTTTACTATATTATCTGTAAGCGTTTAAAAGTTATTCGCGAAAAACCAATTTACCAAAACACGTCAAGGGCTATAACTCAAAAACGGTTAATTGCAAAGTTTTCGTTCTATTGAATTAAATGTAGATCTCAATAAGACAAGTATTTTTGCAATATAATGTTTTAAGACATTTTTTAGCGTTTCCGAGATATCGCGATAACAAAATTTCAAATGGCGGCCGAAATTTTTTTTTTTTATCCTAGATTTGTAATCGGGACCATGAGAGCTACCTGGAAACCAAATTTGGTGGAAATCAGAGAACTTTGAGAAATTTGCATATTTAGGGGTCAAAAACGCGTAACCGGGGTCGCGACCCAAAAAAGTTTTTTTGCGTGATTAATCATCCTGAGGATGAATCGAACATTTTCCCCCATTCAGAATTTTGATATCTGTAAATGTTTATGAGGAGATCTGCTAACAAGATAAACCGTGTTAGGGGAGATAACTCCGTTACTAAAAATAGATCGATATGCTTGACTGAGTTTTGAAGTCCCGCAGTGATATCGATTCAGGACACCAAGAGTCGAAATGATATGTCGCGTAGTTTTTTTACAGCGGTTGCGGCGGAAGAAAAAGAATAAAAAAAAATAATAATCCGAAGAATATCAGTAAGGTCTTTCACTGTGGTGAAAGACCTTAATAACAATAATAATAATCAGAAGAAACGTAGAATAACAGCATGTCACCCCGACTCGTCTGGGGTGACATAACTAACTAAAAAAAAGACAAGACACACAAAGGCTTAATAAATTTCCTGACTTAGGACAGGTGCAAACCTGCTGGGGCGGGGTTAAACTAGTTTTATTGGGCCCAAACCTTCCCCCTTCAGCCAGTGATAAATAAAAAAAACATTCGTAACAACAGTAAAATTCAGTTGGCAACAGGACTGAGTTAATTGTGAAAAATGAAACTGAAAGAACTAAATATACGGACATAAACATGAAATCACAAGAAACTACTAGCAGTTAACTGACATGCCAGCTCCAGACCCATTATCAACTGACAAAGTAAGGTATGTACCCTCAGTATACAGCTTCCACCAAGATCCCTTCCTGTGAGGAGTTTAGCATAATGATTTCATGCATATACCGGAATATATAACCCGTGTCCATGCTATATAGATTTTAGAAATTTAGAATGTGTTTAGTTACATGTAAAATGCAAAGACCCTATTAATACCAAAGAAGGCCATACGTAATGACTTGACGACAATACCGTAATTATAACCCTTATGAATTAGACGATTTAAAGGTTTTAAAAGTTTGTTAGGCGAGTTTAAGTATTTTTTACTCTTATGTAAAACATTACCGTAAAATAAGGGATGTGAAATACCAGCCTTGATTAGATGTTTACAGGTTGCATTGTATTTATGAACTAAGTCTTTACATCGATGATAAAATTTAGTAAAGGTTTTAACTAGTTTGTGATAACGAAACCCCTGATGTAATAGTTTATCAGTTATGAAAAGATTCCGTTCATTTAAATCGCAAACGTTATTACATACTCGAGCAAATCGAACAAGTTGAGATATGTAAACACCATATGATGGCGCTAATGGAACATCGACATCCAGACATGGATAATCAACTATGGGGAAAAAATTCGTCCCTAAACTCTATTTGCAAAAACTCTTATTTGCATTTGAGAACAAAAGAGTCTACTGCTTTTGACTAAACTTTGTTTTTTCCAGTTGTGAATGATTGTTTTCTTTTAGAGTGAGCAGATCATTCCTTCCACCAGCGTGTGCATTGCATAAAATGCAGAATGCTTCGTGCGGGCCAAGATCACTAGGCTAAACCAAACTTAATTCCTTTTCCCAAAGTTTCTGATAAGAGCAGGTATTTTTTTCTCTTTTGGTCGGTGTTTAGCACACTGGATCGGACATTGACCGCTTCCTCCCACTGCCAGACATTTCAGTGAAGTAAATGTAAAACTCTGATATCGAGAACTAATCACTAAACTTAACAAAAGTATATTTTACTTATCGCAGGGAATGAAGAAAACAAATCGTATCCTAGCCGCAGGATAAAATGGTAGCAGTTATATAAAAATTATACCGAGAACTCCGAATGTTTAGTAATTATAATACCGGAAACAATGACGGAGAGAGAAACGGATTACGGGTTATACGGAGAATTCTCGGGTCATTTGACGACCCGACGGGGTTATTGAAAATTGTCGGGTCATAGCCAAAATTATCGGGTCCGACCCGCAGAAAGTGAGTTGACAGGTATGGTCTTAGTGACTATGGTCACTACAGAAAGGTTTAATGTTACTAAATAGCGTTGTCACTGCTATTTAACTTCTATGGATGGCCATTTCGACCACTTATGCATCTTCAGTGCAAATTAATCTATTGTTTTTGTTTTTGTTTTGTTTTTGTTTTTTGTTTTTGTTTTGTTTTTTTTTTTGTTTTTGTTTTTTTTTGTTGTTGTTGTTTTTTGTTTTTAATTTTCGTTTCAAAATTCTTTACTAAAACAACATCAATGATACTTCTACAACCAATACAACTCATAATCTCAGAAATGAGCTCGATCTTCGCTCAACTTTTTAACGTCGCTTAATAATTCTATGTAAGAAACAATATTACCTAAATATAACGAACATTTTCGAGAACGGTATTTAAGTTAATTCTAGAAAATTACTCTTATATTTCCTTAAACCTTTTGCCTGACAATGAATCGTATAAAAACTCATATTTCCGAAAAACATAAACCGGAATTTTTGTAGATACATATTTTGCCGTTGCTCTAACAAAGCGGGAAGCTGCACTATCAAAAAATCTTGTTCCCCAGTTATAACAACAAAGTCATTATTGCTCCCTGTTCCTACCTTTACATTTAAATTTCCAATAAAAATTGGAATTTGTAGATTAGCTTGCATGTAACGATTTGACCGTAAATTTGAAAATAAAATTACTTTTTTAACGAAATCGATTAAGACTAATTCAATCTTTTCTAACAAATTCTAATTCTGCGTATTCTTTCTAAGCTGTTTCTTGCACTTGAAAGAACAACAAAAATTCCAAATAATTCAATTCCCAATTATTCGTTACAGAACGAATTAAGCAGAAATACTTGTAAAAGAAAAAAGGAAATATAACCAAGAATCGTTTTACTTTATTCCTTCCTTATGTTTCCTCACAATTCAGTACTGACAATTACATTTGTACCTAATGGAATGGAATAACATCGTTCAGTTCATTCTTATCTTTCTTTTAAGGTAGATAGACACTAATGTTCAAATCCATGAGATTTTGTTGGAAGTCGGCACAATTGAAGTTCCAATCCTACTAACCTGAAATCTGTAATAAAAAGTATGGGTCACCATGCTTGATTTTTCTAGAACTTGAGCCAAAGTTTGCTCATTTTTAGCCATTTTTCGCCTGAATTTACATAGAATGCACGGGGAAAATATGGAAAGGCAATTTTCAGTTTAATAAAAATGAACCTTTTATCCATGAGAATTTTATGTGTTTTCGTTAATAGATAGTTTATAATGTGATCTTTTGGTTACAACTAAAAAATATATATGTCACCATGCTTTTAACGGAGATATTTTTCAAAGTTTCCGTAATAAACATTATTTACGGGAAAAGGGAGTTAATTCGCGGCACAACGGACTAAATATGACGTTTCATATAAGTCAATCAATTATGACGTCACAAGGGAAAACCTGTCAAATGATTGTTCCGGCAAAGAAATCAAACCAAATCCGTATTTGATTTTGTATTTTTCAAATGCGTGATTGCACTGCGCAGCGCAACAGTGTCTATCTACCTTAAATATTCAGAACAAACATAGTTTCTCCACTTAATGGTGATACTATATAAAACTTACTGTTCTGATTGCTTCATAATATGTCTTTCAAGACAGTTACGGATAATCTTGGCTATAAAATGTTATACATGAGAATATTTGAAAAGCAGATTGTCCT
>MJUU01030181.1:5549-19203 GCA_002080025.1 Modiolus philippinarum
AAAAAGCCTTCTAAATTTCGAGTTTAATGTACCGGAATAATACACGGCTGAAATTTGTTTTAAAAGTTAGGAAATTATCTATATCTTGATTTTCGTCTGTTCGTAAAAATTTTTTATGTTCCATTTTTTATTTTGCCTGTTTCTAGGGTACGCATGTCACTAGAAATCAAACAGGGATCGTTGAAGGCAAAATATTACTTTACAATGAGATTAATTCCGACTTTAATAAACGATATTTGAAGATCAACAATCGACTGATAAATAATATTTTAAAAAAAAAAATTACGGCAACGCACCGACGACAAAACTTCATATCAATTTCTGTCCAAAATTTCTTCAGATTTTTCACTTTTTAGCGATTGTGGTTGGCTGAAAATAAAATGTGTCAGTTACGATATTTATCCATCACAACAGCAAATAATAGTGAAATCGTTGTAGTAATTTTGAAAGAAGCGAAATAAATAACCATGTTCACCCGTTTTAAACACTAAATTACACATCCTATTGTTTTGAAGGTTCATTAGTTAGCGTATATTGTGTTAAACATTTTTTTCTTTTATTTTCAATGCGCCCCCTTTTTTATCTTATCTGACCTGAAGAATTCAGTGTTAATTGCATGTATAACCGTCATTTGGCGTCCGTCGTCCGTCCGTAAGCTTTACAATTTTTTATTGTCAGCTTTGAAATTGTTGAAGCAATAAAAGTACACTGTACTGAATGATGTAAGGAAAGATTGCTCTTTTATGCCCATTTGACAAAAAAAAAGAAAACAGTGTGGAACTCAGTTTAACATTGGCCATCTGTAATAATCTCAGCTGAAAGCCCCATGCGAATCAAACCAAACATTACAGACGTTCTGTTGCAATTCTTATACTATTTGGATCCAATAAAAGCATTGCTGTCAGCGCGGATATGTTTAACATTGGAGCCTATGTGAAAAAAAACATTATTTTAATCAACTGCTTCGAAACTATTGATGATATTTAAACTGTACTGGGGTAGGAAAGACCTTTACAAAGAATGCTTATTGGTGTCGGATTCGACAAAAAACATGACCTTCAACGTGGAATGTTGTTTATCATTTAACCATTTTGGAAAAAAAAACATAATTTTCATTACCCGTTATTTTGAAAAGCATTTTGCCAGGTTAGCGATACGGGCTTGCTCTCTGAGTTTCTTATTTTGACCTATTATCATTATTTACTGTTCCAAAGAAATATTGGACATTTATCTGACTGTGGATTGTTGTTTCGAGCAAATGTTGTAAATTTGTGAACCTAAAAATAGACTTTTTCACCTATCAGATTTTATAAAAGTTTTGACTTTTATCATTGTTTTTTTTAGCTTTAATTTCATTCTTTGATTTGTACATAGCGTGCATTTGGACTTTTTACTGTCATACGTTCGTCTTACTATTGGAAATACTCTTTTTCTTTTTTGTTGATTGATCTATACTTTTTATTTCTTAATATTTTTCTAGCTGCTGATATTATCAGGTTATCCTTAGTTTTATCGACCCTGTTTAAGATAAACCCGACAAATCCATGTTTAAAGACGAATATGTTATTTCGGTCACTAGTTTTCGGTTGGAAACCAAAAAATTCGCAAGATTACAGTTTCAAAGCGCAATTACAGAACCCCTTGAACCTCTGGACCCCTAATCGTCTTTGATCCGAGGTTTGTGCTTAACAAATCCTTGGAATTTATTTTTTTTTTAAATATTTCAAAAGGCATAACTCCAGAATCAAATGGATTTATGGACCCAAAATCGAATTTGATCCAAGTTTTACAGTTAACAACTTACATACCAAGTTTTAAGACGGTATTCTGTTATCAATTGGAAACCTAAAAAATGTACAAAAATTTCAAATTTACAATTGGCATAACTCCCGAGCGACTTGGACTTCTGGATCCAATTCAATTTGGCTTGAATTAAGTATCAAACAACTAACATACGAAGTTTGAAGTCGATACGCTACTTCGTTCACAGGCTATTAGTCGGGAACCAAAAAATTCACAAAATTTCAAAGTTTCAAGGAGCATGATTCTAAAACTATACTGAAAACTCTAGACCCGAAATCAAACTTGGAATGAGTTTTGTGGTAAATAACTTACATGTATTATGTTATTTCGTTCACAAGTTTTCAGTCGAAAACCTTCGGGAAACAGACGGACGGACAGACAGACAGGCAGACGGACAGACGTCTGAGAATATCACACAATACCTTGCACCTTCGTGACGGGGTATAAAAAACGACTCCTGGCTGCCGTTATTGACCCGAAATTACATATTCATTCCATTGGTGCACTTGTTCATTATCTCGGCTTCGTCTCTGTTAATATTATGCTTGATTAAATTTATGGTTTAAATAAGTTTTATTCTTCTTTTTGATCTTTTTCTAAAGTATTCAGGACGTCAGCAAATGCCAAATTTAATTTTATAGAAAATTTTGTGATTTGGTTTTGAGAAAAATATGAGTAGGCTTTTCAGATACCGAAAATTGGAGGAGGCAACCGCGGTTATTTAATAAAAATATCTATAGGATATGTTCTCAATATTTATCGCCAGAAAAATTTAGAAATGAGTCGGTCAAGGTCATCTGTTTGCTGTATATGTACTAATTTGGATGGAACAATTAAGATCAGAGAAAACGGAAGTATTGCAACGTCTCTTGGTACTAACGTAAACTTTTTCGGGTTTCATAGATAATGCACCGTAAGCTGGCGATAACTATTCATTTATAGCCCTTTTCTTCAGTTATTTAATACTTTATTGACTTTTTTACTTTCTACTCGAAAACTGTATGATTTCTGTTGTTGACCTTTAACCTCGATTTTCTCATATTGTGACCACTTTTCGATTTTCTAATCCGGCTCAGTGTGACCTTTCTAACGATATATAAATTAGCTGTGTACTATTTTGGTACATTAAATCATCTATAAGGGCTTTTCGTTTGCAGCACTATTACTTTAGAGCTATGAGAAATAAGAAAATGTCTATTGAGATGTGGAAAAAACCCAATTGGTAATAGGGTATAAATTCCACAGAGGCAGAAAAGGCTGCCTCTCCAGTTTTCAAAAAAAAAGAGAAGCATAATTTCCAACTTTAAAGACTTATGCTGCCTAGACCACCACCTTCCTCTATTGTTCCCTCTACAATTTAGGGCAATAAAATCTGGATAAATGATGTTGAATACGGGACTTCAGAGTCGTTTTCAAACCGGAATAGATTTCTTATACTACGCGAAACAAGACAATACATCAACACAGTGAGAGGGAATCACTAATTAATGAACACGGTTGAGCTAATGGTGGTTAATATTGAATATGTTTTAGCGCTTCATGTTAATTATTTTTCGCCAATTAAAATTTAGTTAGAGAATTTTCATGTAGGAGCACTTCAATTTCATAAATATTTTGTGTTTTATGTGGTATATGTTTATTTCAATCAGTCAAGAATCCAGTCACTCCGTCTCACTGTTATTTGAGGTGACTGTTTCAGCCTTCAATTACACGAGAGTTCCTATCTCGAAAGTCCCGCATAACACTAAGCAGTGCTCCCTTTCCTCTGTTCTGTCTCTTAGAGTTGTAGAAACAATAGCGATGACCAAAATAAGAAGGAAAACAGCAAATCCAGTGATATGCGCTTTATTATGGATGTAAGCAGATGCATAAGAGTGCTCTGCCATCCTTTAAGCCAATTAGGGCACATCAATGGTATGTTCAGTCACTGTTGCAATTGTCACTACAGAAGTTTTACGGTCGTCACTATGATTTGACAAACCATTACAATGTTCACAAATGAGAACAGACATCTTTGGGTAGATCCAGAGTTTGTTACCGGACTGACTAACACCGACTGTGACAAAACCGGACTTTTCACTGGCAGTGTTACGGATGTCACGCGTGGAGCAGATCACTCCAATGCTTTCCCTTCCGGAGCACCTGATGATACTTAAGTTTTTGAATATTTCCACATTGATAGTGCTTTGGTTCTTGTTCATTATTGTTTATTTTTGTCTTTGTCATGCTGTCTCAATTCATGTTGGATATGAATTGCCGTGTTTTTGAATTATGGTTTTGCAATTTTGCCTTTCATCATTTCCGCTGTTTGCCAATGTATATTATACAACAGTGTTTTTAGCAAATTAAAACTAGAGATAAATCAGTATCACGGTGAATAAATATGAGACACGGTTCAATCTATTTCCAACTACGGGTACCAATGCGACCGCGATTCATTTTTGCTTCTGATTTAGATTACTACGACATACTCCGTCAACAACTTATTTTAATTCAAATGAATAGACAATGCAAAAATAATACTTCGTCTCTACATACACAACAACTTAAAATTAATTTTACCAAACGTCTCTTTTATTTCATCAAACTTTGCCTCTAAAGCGTTGATACTGTTATTCATTTCCACATTCTTTTTATTCAGTTCACTGATTTCGTTGTTCAATTTTTCTGAAAGAAAGGACTCTTTTTTTTCTAATTTGTATTCGAAGCTTGTTGAATTTGGCAATATATCGAATGAGAATTTATATTTTTATACTGCTGATTCTTTATCGTCTTTGCTGTCTTGTGATAATACTGATTTCTTCTTTAAAACACGATCAGATGAACAAACAGTTCAATGATAAACCGTGATGAATCTGACATCATTTTTTTCTGTTCGTTATTTTTTTTACATTGTGGTTTATATGCAAAGGTTGCTTTTGTTATAGGTAATTAAATATTGTAAATATTCTATAATGCATTTTATTCTTTGTTTTTATTTTGCACCGCCTTAATATTATGTAATTTGTTTGGCCTAGTTATGTAACTTGTTTACAATAAACAATGGTCAAGGTTATTAAACCTTAGAACATATGGAAATTTCTAGAATTTAAATTTAATATTTAACACATAGAAATTTCTAGAGGTTTTCCTTACATAATCATTCTAGTCATGTGATTGTCAGTTGATTAGAATGTTCCAGTCGTATCTTCTTGACAGAATTTTCTGTAAAGAATAAATGTATTTATATAAGGTAGCTAAAAAGGGTTAAGGCAGTCAGTTTAATAAGTTTATACAGGATTAATTAGTTTATACAGGATTACCGCGCACATCTTTTGTATTGGAAATCGACATCAATTATTGTGAATTTATTATCAACTATTTAGTGAGGATCATAAGGAACATTCTATTGGACATTTATTGGTGGAATTAAGTGAACTGTTCATTTGGATTATTACTGTCAGATAAGTTATATATTGTATTTTATTTGTAAAATAATTATTTTTTTTTGTCTGATTATAAAGTTAATTTGAGCCAATTTGTCTTATCTTTGCTGACTTCAATTTACAATTATTTATTGGGCGTTTCTGCCACATAACAGAAATTGGGGGCTATCGTCCGGGATCTTCGAAATTGTTTGAGAAAGAAATTATTATATTTTTGTCAAACAGAAATTTTTTTAAAGTCAGCAATCAATTTTTTACAAGATGTCATTTGATCCAGAACAATTCATGTCTACGTGTCAGGCGGAGAATTTTGAGAAGCTTAAAAAGGATGAGTTGATTATATTAGGAAAACATTTGAAATTAAACGTCAAATCTGGAATGAGAAAATTTGAAATTCAAAATGTGATTGCAATTTATTTGGTTGAAGAAGATTATTTTGATAAATCAGTTTTGGCGACTTTTGGCATTCAAACACCTGATCTGGAAATTAAAAAATTAGAAATTCAGAAAGAATTAGAAATTAGAAAATTACAATTAGAAAGAGAACAAAGAAAATTAGAATTAGAACGAGAAAGAAAAGAAAGATAATTGAAATTAGAATTTGAACATCAATTGGAAATGAAAAAATTAGAATAAGCTGAAAAGAATCAACACCTTTCTCAGAATTCTCAGACATTTGATGTTGCCAAAACATCAGGTTGGTCCCTCCATTTCAAGAAAAGGATGTTGACAAATATTTTCTGCATTTTGAGAAAATAGCTGAAAATTTAAAGTGGCCAAAACATAATTGGTCAATGTTATTAAGTCTCCCAAACGAAGTTTGGGGAGACTTATTGTTTTTACTCAATTCTTATTTTTATTATGTCGCCCCAGACGTAGTCGGGACGACATATTGTTTTTCCTCCGTTTCTTATTATTATTATTATTATTATTATTATTATTATTATTATTATTATTATTCTTTATTATTCCAGCCAAAGTTTGTCCAGTCAATTACTCAGCGATGCAAGATCAGAAATTCATGAAACTTGTCATAAAGTTGGATCACCATATGAACATGTGCGTTTTAATATTTTTTTTTTTCAAAATGGCCGCCAAAATACGTCAAAATTTCAACTTTGTCGGATTTCAACGAAAATTGATTTCTAGGTAGATTTTGACGCTGCGAACAAGATGGAATCATCGAATTGGCTGCCAGGGGCGACATCAGCTATTGCTTGCAATTGCAAATCTAGTTTTTCTTGTTCTTCTTGTCTTTCCGCCTCAAAATTTGTCCGACCATTTTCTCGGAAACTAATGGTCCGATCTTCATCAAACTTTACAGGATGATGGATCGGGATAGCTGTCTCCAAGACGTCAACTTGGCGCCGGTTGCCATGGAAATTGCAAAAAAGGCGGGAAAATGAAAGTGCTCCGAATTGGATGAAACTTTACAGAAAGGTTGTTTTAGACATGGGGAATAGGGTTCCGGTCTCCAAGACTTCAAAATGGCACCAGTTGCCATGAAAACAGAAAAAAGGTGGGAAGTTTGAAAGTTCTCAGAATTGAATGAAACTCAACAGACAGGTTGGCTATGATGTGTAGAAGTGATTTTCAGCCCGAATTTCTGATTTGGGAGTTCGTTTGGGAGACTTTTGTATCAGCATCCTGATACAGTTATAAATTTTTACAAAGTGTGTTAATTGGTAAAGCCGGGGAAATTTACACTCAGTTATCAGTAGAACAGGCTTCAGATTATGACACTGTAAAAGAGTTAATTCTAAAAGCCTATGAACTGGTCCCTGAAGCTTACCGCCAAAAATTTAGGAATGCAGGAAAACAGAGTAACCAAACCTATGTAGAGCTTGCTAGAACTAAAGAGCAACTATTTGATCGTTGGTGTTCATCAAAGAAAATAAGTAACAGTCATGAGAAATTACGTCAGCTAGTTTTAATTGAAGAATTTAAAAGATGTATTAGTACTAACAAAAAGATGAAACTTTGGAAATTGCTGCACGTTTAGCTGATGATTTTTCACTTACACATAAAACACAATTTCTTAATAAACCACAGAAATTTTTCAGAAATCAAAATAATTCCACAAATTTTTCACCCAAACCTACAAATGATGTAAATAGTAGGCAACGTCCAGTAAATAGCTCGTTCAAGTCCTATTCTCCCTCCCAGTCTCAGAGACCATTTAAGTCGATTTAGTGTAATTATTGTAAGAAGGAAGGCCATTTGATATCTGACTGTTATAGGTTAAAGCAAAGGAAGGAAAGTGAAGTTAAACCCAGTGGTTTCGTTGATTCGTCACAATGTTTGCCTCATTTTGATACAGATGTGCATAGTTCTTTTTCTGAGGTGAAGTCTGTTTCTGATCCTGTTAGTAAGGTCGAGGTCAAATCCCCGTCTAGTTCCATTATGGAGATTTATAAACCATTTATTAGTAATGGTTTTGTGTCGCTTTCGATCGATTTTTGTAATTCTACCTCTATTCGAATTCTAAGAGATACTGGAGCCTCTCAGTCTTTTTTGTTGGCGGAAACCCTGCCGTTTGATGATATTTCTAGTACTGGTAGAAATGTTCTTATTAAAGGGGTAGATTCTAGTGGTTATACTGCTATTCCTCTCCATAATGTTTATTTGTCTTCAGATATTGTTTCTGGACCTGTGACCTTAGGTATTAAGTCATCATTGCCCTTTGAAGGTGTACAACTTCTTCTTGGTAATGATTTAGCTGGGGATAAAGTTCAAAGAAATCCTATTGTGACAGACAAGCCTTCTTTTGATCAGGTTTCTGATTCTGCTGAACAGGGGTTTTCTGAGTTGTATCCTGCCTGTGCAGTTACTCGTGCTATGAAAAAGAAATGTGTAGAAGCTCAGAAAGTTGATGAAAATAGCACTGATAGTTTTGATTTGTCGGATACATTTATGAGTCAGCTTGGTGATGTTGGTGTTAAAACAAGCAAGCCCTTAGAGTTTTCTGATAGTTCATTGGTTCAAGGTGATGGTTTTCTATGTCTACGTTCAGCAGTGAGCAACATAAAGACGCTGAAATTTCAAGTCTTTTAATAGGGCTGTTGATGAAAGTGAGTGTTTGCAAGAACCTTTTACTTATTTCACCAAAAATGGTATTCTTATGCGTAAATGGAGACCTTCTGATGTATTTGCTGATGCAGAATGGGTAGTAAAGTATGAAATTGTAGTGCCAAAGGTGTATAGAGCTGAGATATTAAGCATGGCCCATGATATTCCCTTGTCAGGACACTTAGGTATTAATAAGACTTACAACAAAATTTTAAATTATTTTTATTGGCCAAATCTTAGAAAAGATGTCTCCAATTACTGCAAGTCTTGTCATACATGTCAGTTAGTAGGGAAACCCAACCAAAGCTATTCCAAAAGCGCCTCTTCAACCAATACATGCCTTTGAGGAGCCTTTTAGTAGAATATTAAAGGCATACGATACAGTTACAGGGGAGATAATAACGTTGTTATGCGGAGTGGTAACGTTTTCCCGATTTTCGTGACGTCGCTCAAAACATGATCGTGAATTCGCGGGAAAAGGACAGTATTAGTAACCCTCACAAGTTCATGACCGCGAAATGCACTATCAAGGATCTTGTTTACAACACATCTGTCAGATTAATACCAGTGTATATTATGTAAAATGTTAAACAACTTACGCTTTATCATGGCTTTATTGTATTCACAAATAGGTATTGATTTTACGCTTAAATAAATGTCATATATGGTGGGGGTTCCGTAAAACGTTGAAACATAATGATGGGCTGTGCACATTTAAACAAGTTGCACAACAACAAGTTGTAGACATCGTGTTGTGGAAATGTAGAAGTCACTACTATACAAAGTAAAGACACCAGAATTTGTTTGATTTGTTTGATCTTCGAGTCACAAAAGTGGTTTAATATAGTTGGTAAAATGCCCGGTCTAACTTCTGTACCTTCTAGGATAAAATGTATTTCTTTATTTGGTCCCTTAATTACGGCAATTCACTTTATTACTTCATTGTCCTAATTTCCGTGCTGTGAGAGTTGAATAAAACACTAAATAATGGAACTTGGGAAACTACCTCATGCAAAGGAGACAAAGTTTTCTAGCAGACAAAACTACAAAAAACATTGTGATTATTGTTTTGATAGATTTTTAGACACGAGTCACTAGGAAATCATCAAACTCAGCCAACGTCATTGTACCGTTAACTGGTACATGTACTTGCATATAACTGGCCGAATGCTTTAAACATTCAACTGAATTTACACAAACGGACATAACATCGTCGTATGTATGGGTCACACGAAGACAGACCACACTTTCAAATATACAATAATCGTCTTGCACTATGTGAGACCATTACTGGAGTTAACAAAGAAATTGTAACGTGCAACAAACAATAATAAACAAATATCTGTGATACTGACTTGCGATACTCTGCCTGCAATTAGAACGAAGAAAAAAATCGGCGGGTAAATATGACGGACGTTATACCAAGAGAAATACAACGCAACGTCATTTACCGCCAAAATGTTATTTTGTGGTAAATTTTTTCAGTTTTTCTCAAATATCTTTAAAACATGGACCCCCTATTTTCTCCTTGGCTTTCAGAAGAAGGTCACCGAGAGAACTAATTGCCAAATTATGAAGGAAAAATCAATAGTCAAACTTTTTTTATATCTCGATTTCAATCCATGAATATAGCTCTAATCTAGCATTACATATACAAAACCACCAAATATGGGATATATCGGATGTTGTTAACGTGTTTTATCATAATCCAATTTAAAGGCGATAAAATGAGAAATACAGATAAAAAAACAGAACTAAAATAGCCCAAGTACTTTGAAAGTTACAATGATTTTTAAATATCCATGAAAAATGCAAATTACTGGGTTTTACCCCAAAATTAGCGATTTTCAACGTTAAATATCTCAAAAAGTAAGTCATGAAGGTGTTTTTCTTTTCATATTTGGAATCCTCATATCAAAATTCACATTATATCGGATTTTAGTGAAAAAATCAATACGAGATCTAGACTGTATCGTATGCCCTCAATTGATTGTGTAGGTCCTCTACCAAAAACTAAATCTGGTAATCAGTACATGTTAACTATCATGTGTGCATCCACAAGGTTCCCTGAAGCCATTCCTTTAAGAAATATAAAGACTAAGACCATAGTTAGAGCTTTAACTAAATTTTTTACTTTGTTCGGCCTACCTAAATCTATTCAATCAGATCAAGGTTCAAACTTTATGTCAGGCATTTTCCAGCAAGTAATGTATGAATTATGCATTAATTATGCATTACAGATCATCTGCATATCACCCTGAAAGTCAAGGCTCCTTAGAGCGATTTCATCAAACCTTAAAAAATATGATGCGGACCTACTGTTTTGACACAGAGAAAGATTGGGATGAAGGAATTTCTTTTCTATTATTTGCTGTTAGAGAAGCAGTCCAGGAATCATTAGGTTTTAGTCCCTTTGAATTAGTTTTTGGACATACAGTTAGGGGACCACTCAAACTTTTAAATGAGAAAATTTTATCTGATGAAAAAGACCATTTAAATCTCCTTGATTATGTTTCAGACTTCTGCACTTAACTTGTAAAAGCTTGTGAACTAGCCAATAAAAATCTTAAATGCAGTCAAGAATCTATGAAAGCCAAGTATGACCAAAATTCTGTAAAACGTAATTTTGACCCTGGTGATAAAGTACTTGTTTTACTTCCTGTTCCTGGAAAGCCACTTGAAGCCAGATATTTTGGTACATATATTGTTGAGAAAAAAAATCAGTGATTTAAATTATATTATTAAAACACCTGACAGACGTAGACATAATAGGTTGTGTCATGTAAACATGATAAAACCTTATATAGATAGAAATAGCACAAATATTGTACATTCTGTAAATATAGTTAGTGTTGACCCTGACATTGCTGAAAATGACTTTTGTGAAAAGACTGATTCGCCATCTATCACACCGAAGCTGGAAAATTCACAGATTCTACAAGATTTAGATTCGAAACTTCAACATTTGCCTGTGATTCAAAAGGAACAGTTAAAACAGTTACTCCGTGAATTTGAACATTTGTTTCCGGACATTCCAACACGAACTGATAAAATATTTCATGACGTTGATGTTGGTGATTCAGTACCGATAAGACAGCATCCATATCGACTGAATCCGATCAAACAAAAGTACCTGCATGATGAAATTCAGTATTTGTTAAAAAATGAATTTATTGAACCTAGCAAAAGCAATTGGAGCTCGCCTTGTATTCTAGTGCCAAAACCTGATGGAACTTATCGTATGTGTACGGACTATAGAAAATTAAACAATGTTACAAAAACTGACTCATTTCCAATTCCGCGCATTGATGACTGTATTGATAAAATTGGAAATGCTAAATTCATTACAAAAATTGACTTGTTGAAAGGATTTTATCAAGTTCCTCATACAGAGCGTGCAAAAGAACTTTCTGCTTTTGTTACACCCGATGGACTATTCCAATACAAAGTGATGGCTTTTGGCATGAAAAATTCGCCGGCAACTTTCCAGCGTCTCATCAACAGTGTTATTTCTGGAATTGATGGATGTGAAGCATACATTGATGACATTCTTATATATAGTGACACTTGGGAAGATCATCTTCAGATACTTCGAACTTTTTTCGAATGTTTAAGCAGTGCTATGCTAACAGTCAACCTCTCCAAGAGTGAATTTGGATGTACTTATGTAAACTATTTGGGACATGTTGTAGGTCAGGGTCAGGTAAAACCTATTGATGGTAAAATTAGTGCTATTTCTAGTTTTCCTAAATGGTGAATAAAAGGATATGGAGTAAATGCACATGAGACAAAGTCTCTACAAATACATGGTAAAAAACAAGCAAAGGAACAACGCTTTTATTGTTGTTCTTCATCTTGAAGTCATCATGAGGCCTTCAACAATGAGCTTTGATCATACCTCATAGTAAGTTCAAGACCTAGCACCGGTTTAAGCGGAATTCTTTGCTAACTGTCGAGCAACGCTACATCCATGTCTTTCTTGGTCATGGGTGCGGGATTGTCAACAAACATCAATTAAACTGACAAAGTGCTCTTACAATCACTGTCATCCTTTGCCCGACAAAAGAACTAGTGTCTTAAGCTAGTGGACAACTACAACATATAGAGAAACACAGGGCACTCATCAAGTCGAATGTAAGAAAACTTGGCGTTATAAAATAGTGAGATGTGGGCACTTAAAACAGGTGGTCTGGATTACATTTCGAAAATTACAAAAATAATTGCCAAAATTTGAAAGTATAAATAGTATATCCATATGAGAAATTCTCTCACGCACAAGTACACCATAACTGAAAAATATAGAGAGCATTAAACCTGAGAATAAGAAACAATTGATGCGTTTTCTGGGAATGGCTGGATATTATAGAAAATTTTGTCAAAACTTCTCTTCAATTAGTGAGCCTTTGACCAAATTATTGAGAAAAAATGTAAAGTTTATTTGGTCTAAAAGTTGTGATGAGTCATTTGAAGAGCTAAAAGCCATCCTGGAAGGTGCGCCAGTTTTAGCAACACCTAATTTTAATTGTCAATTTAAATTAGCAGTAGATGCAAGTGATGTTGCTGCTGGCGGTGTTTTATTACAAAAAGGTAAAGATGGTATAGACCATCCTGTTTGTTATTTTTCTAGAAAAATTAATAAGCACCAGAGAAATTACTCCACAATTGAAAAAGAATGTTTGTCTCTGATTTTGGCTTTACAACATTTTGAAATTTATGTTACAGCTTCAATTCAGCCTATCATTGTATATACTGATCACAACCCTCTTAAATTTATTCATAAAATGAAAGATAAAAATGAAAGACTTTTGAGGTGGAGTTTGACTTAACAAGGTTTTAATCTAGACATAAGACACATTAAAGGAAAAGATAATGTCATTGCAGACGCATTATCAAGAGTTTGATCAATTTCATAACACCTCATTGTTTATTTTAAATGTTTTTCATTGCATTCAAACATTTTCTTTATGGGGGAGGTGTTATAGGTAATTAAATATTGTAAATATTCTATAATGCATTTTATTCATTGTTTTTATTTTGCACCGCCTTAATATTATGTAATTTGTTTGGCCTAGTTTGTAACTTGTTTACAATAAGCAATGGTCAAGGTTATTATTAAACCTTAGAACATATGGAAATTTCTAGAATTTAAATTTAATATTTAACACATAGAATTTTCTAGAGGTTTTCCTTACATAATCATTCTAGTCATGTGATTGTCAGTTGATTAGAATGTTCCAGTCGTATCTTGTTGATAGAATTTTCTGGAAAGAATAAATGTATTTATATAAGGTAGGTGAAAAGGGTTAAGGAAGTCAGTTTAATAAGTTTATACAGGATTAATTAGTTTATACAGGATT
>MJUU01030184.1:0-11582 GCA_002080025.1 Modiolus philippinarum
TATTTCTAAATTTGAAATTTAATGTTCATATAAGATGCATTTAATTTTACAATAAATGTATCATTTCGTGCAGTGTGTTCTTCCTCCATTTTTTCCATCAAATCAAATATAAGTCTTGTACATTCCCCTATATATCGACCCTTTAAAAATCCCTTCTGTGTTTGACTTATAATATTACCTAAAATAGGTTTAAGTCTATTTGCTAAGCTTGCTGTAGCAATTTTAAAGTCAACACACAAAAGAGTAATAGGTCTCCAATTTTTCAAATAAAACTTTAACTTGTCTTCCTTCGGTAAACATGTAATTAAACCTTGCCGTTGACTTATAGAAAATTGACCACTGTCTAAAGCTTCATTTAAACATCGAATTAAAATTATTTTAATATCATTCCAGAAGAATTTATAAAATTCAACTGTAAATCCATCAATACCTGGTGACTTTGAATTTTTCATATTTTTCAAAGAGTTAAGACATTCCTGTAGTGTTAGATGACCTTCACAGAGCTCCATCTCTTCAGGAGTCAATTTTGTATTTAATGGATTTTCATTCAGAAGAAATGTCTCCCTGTGAGTGTCACGCAACACTGGCTTTGAGCTAGAGTACAAATTTTGATAAAAAAGTTTTTGCTCTTTTCTGATTTCAGAGGGATCCAGAATTTCTGATCCATCATCTCGAATAACTTTTGGAATAATTTTTTCTAAATAATGTTTTTTCTCTAAATTACAAAAATACTGTGAGCTTTTTTCCCCTTCTGCTTGCTATCTAGCCTTTGCCCGTAAAATTATACCGTTTGCCTTTTTTCCCTTAATTTTTTTATTTTTAATTCAATTTTATCCATCTCTTGTCTGATAATTTCTGAATTTGTTACAATGAATTCATTGTGTAAAAGCAGCAATTTATTGTGCAATTCTTTTTCTTTTTTGTCTTGTTCCTTTTTTTTTAAAGAAGCATAAGAGATTGTAGATCCTCTTATTCTCATTTTAATCATTTCCCACAATAATTGATAACTTATATCATATTCTTTATTTTCATCCTCCAAATCAACCATTGGATCACACTCATATTCCCACAGTACATTTTTAATATCCTCCTTCACCTTTTCAACAAAATCTATGTCTCTTAGCAAACTGTTATTAAACTTCCAACACATTATCTTTTCAACTGGCATTATCCTGTCAACTGGCAGTCGCCAATTCCAAAAAAAAGCTTGAATCTCTGCATTTTCGACATTACGGAAACAACGAAAAATGCTTGTGCAATCTTGTAATAAAGTAATCTTTTGTTTTTAAAATGTTTATATCAACTGTCCTTGAAACATCCACAGAAATTGTATCTTTAAAATTGTAAAGGAAAGTCGACTTTAAAATTACAAAATATGATATATATTTATATATGTACCGGTCAAATATTTTACCAATACGTCGCAGTTGGTATACTAATCACAGATCATTGATGGTGACAGGATGTATACTTATATGTATCAGTCAAATATATGAAACGAAAAATTTGATATATAGTTACATGTATCGGTCAAATATTTGACCAATACATCGCGGTTCAAATAATAAAATGGAAACAGGAACAGAAAAAAATGATATATATTTACATGCATCGGTCAAATATATGAAGAGAAAAAATTTATATATGTATGTTATATTTGACCAATACATCACTGATCACATAGTTACCACAGATCATTGGTGGTAACAAGATGTATATTTATATGTATTGGTCAAATATATAAAGAGAAAAAAATCAAAATTTAATATATAACTATATGTATGAGAGAAAAAAAATATTTATATGCATCGGTCAAATATTTTACCAAATCTTAAACAAGACGACTACATATTAGAACAACCGTAAGTATATTCAAAGCAGGTGAAAGGTAAACTTAAAGTTTCATTAACTCGGTATTTGTGTTCTTCAATATGCTTATCCCTAATAAGTTTTGAATATTTAAGAAAGGGACAAAGAAAGTTCAATTACATTATTTCAAAATATGCTTTTATAAAATCACAAAAACAATATTTTTTGCACAAAAAAATCGTGTATCTCTCTTATAGCGATGAAGTATTTTCTTTGGAAATTTACTAAAATCTATCAGTACATCGCATTTTTCAGCCACAGAAAACATGACAAAGATAATAATCAAATGTTGTTCTTCATCTTAAAGTCATTCAGAGACGCCAAAGAATATACCACGTGCCCTGTAAGTTTATTAGGGCCCTAACTGGTAATTGTCAGAGATGCATGTATAAACAAAACGACAGTAGAGTAGTAAAAGAAGAAAGCACAAGAAGATTACACAAACCAAAGTCCAGAAAAAGAGGGCACTAGAAACCGGAAGACCAAAAAAACACGAGACCCCACAATTATCACAATTATAACACTCAAAATTAAAACATTCTTATTATGAACCGGAAGTGACATCATGTGCTCCGGAACGGCAGTCATCTCGTGCTCCCGAACGGCAGTCATCTCGTGCTCCGAAACGGCAGTCATCTCCCGCTCCGTATATGGCACCCGGCCATCACACTTTCAGTGATTCTATTAAGGGTAAAGTCGGTGATGCCAAACCCGGGAAGATGTGAATCCACCTAAAATGTCCGTTCTCATTTGTGAAAACGGCCATTCACACATCTTTCTGAATCGGTGAAGGCGATATAATTTCTAAGTGAACCAAAGAAACAAATGAACAAACAAAGGGATGTGGAGTAAATGTACATGGGAAAATATCCCTATAGATATATAGTAAGATTAAGCAAATGGACCAACGCTTTCATAGTTATTATATTCATCTTGAAGTCACTATGAACCCTTCAACAAAGATTGATTGATTGATTGATTGATTGATGTTTTACGCCAACCAGCAATATTTCAGCTATATTGTGGCGAGAACTCTTGCCTTCAACAAAGAGCAAACACTCCTACCTAATGGTAAGTTCAACACGGCCACTAGCACCAGTTTGAGCGGAATTCTCTTGCTAAATGTTGAACAACGCTACATCTATGAATCCTTTTTGTCATGGACGCCGGGTCATCAACAAGCATAACATATCGGGCAAAGTACTCTTACAATCACTGTAATCCGTTACCCTGACAACCAGTTTCTAGGACATTGCTTCGGTCTTTTCACAAGGTCACTCTATGAAATGCAAGCTTTGCAGTTACGAAACAGCTCAGTGTGAAACAACTGCAGCAGAATACCGAAGGAACAAGGGAAGCGATGACCACAAAAATCAAAATCCAAAGACAAGGCAAAAACGTCAACAGAGAAAAACAAAGGCAAAACAAGGACGTGAGACAGCTACAATGTACGGAAATAAAAAGACGACATTTAAAACTAAGGCAGTCATGGTGTGAACTCCCATGAAAACCGGGAGTGACATCAGGTGCCCCGGAAGGGTAAGCATTACCTGCTCCGCTATCGACACCCGTCACACTATCAATGAGGCATATATTGTTGGAAATATCTGTTTGGTAGCGGATTGGTTAATGTCATTTGCTAAACCTTGGTGAAAACCAATTAAAAGCCATGCATGTTACTTCTCTTACCCTTAAACAGTACCATGGTAAAATTTTTAAAATCCTTGGTTATTCTCTATAATAGTATTTGAAGGGTAAGCATGTCCTATCGACACCCGTCACACTATCAGTGAGTCAATCCAGGGTTGAGTCAAAACCGGCTATGCCAAATCCGTGAAATCTAGCTGAAAATGTCCGTTTTAATTTTGGACACCGACACGGCATATCTGATAATGATGTCATGGTGACGGCCATAGAATTTCTGAAGGATGAAAGGTACAAAGGCTGAACAAATCCCTGACTATGCAGCTTTTAGGACATTGTTTTTGCTCTATAAAAAAAAATCACTGTATAAACTACATGCTTGACAGTAACAAATCAAATGTGAAATGTACACTCCATAGGCTGGAGAGTTAGATAAATTGCTGCTCAGAAAGAGAAATGTTCACAATTGGGGAGTTAAAGTTATCATGTTTGTCATAAAGCTTAGATTTGAAAATTTCATCTTCGTCAATGGATTATTAAAAGATTTAAGTACGAAGTGTTGTATCAGTAGTCTCTTTAATTTGAAGCTCATTGGGATAGATCTGGCGTAAATATTCCTTGAATTTTAGATTATTAAGAGAGAGTACATCGTCTATGTAGCGGGAGCTGTTTTTGTTTTTTCTGTGTTGGCCCTTGTCAAAAAGACCAGCTAAAAGTGGCACGCATTTAGTTCCCATTGGATTCCCGATTGTCTGTTGAAAAATGCGGCCTCCAAATTCGACAAAATATTATCTATTAAAATTCCAACATATTGATAACGTCATTCTCCGTGAACTTCTTGTTAGACTCAGTGTCGTTCTTTGCAAAATATGCTTTGTCTTTAAAGAGTAGAAAAATCAGAAGTTTGTTTGCTGTGGCAATGGGTAAGACTGCTAGAGGATCGCTGTTCAAGGAGATATTTAGATTTTTTTAGAGTCCATATCTGATTAACGCCGCTCGAGTAGTAGATTTTATCATAGTAACTTTTCAGGTCATCTCTGACAGCGGTCAATAAAGTAGTAAGGATCTTAGAAAGTGACTTAGTGGTGCATCTTGAAGACCCCGCAATGAATCTCTGTTTGCATGGGTTCTTATGAAGTTTAGGGACCCAGTAGATGTAGGGGAGCTGATTGTTTTCATCATCCGCTTTGATACCAAGTGATGCTAAAACAGAGTTGTGATTTTCAATAATCTCTTCCCTTGATAGTGTATACACACTCCATATGCTGGGGAGATAGACAAATTGCTGCCTAGAAGGGGGTATTCACAATGTTAAATCATCATGTCTATTATTCAGCCTATATTTCAGACGTCCATGTTCATCAATGTATAACAAAAGGTCAAAGTATGAGCAGCATTGAGTGAATCAGTTGTCTTTTATTTCAAACACACTGGGTAGATAAGATTTAAATATCTTTTTATCTTCGATTGAGAAAAAATTACATTGCCTGTATACCAGAAGCTGAAATTAAATGACTGGGCTATTTGTTTTTGTTTTTTTTTATGCATAAGCTCTTGTAAAAGCTTTGTTTCATGAGATTTAAGTAAATTAACCAGCTAAATGTGGCGTACAATTTGTTAACATTTGAATGCCTATCGTCTGTAGAAAACGCGGCCTCTAAATTCAAGGAAAAAGTGTAGATAAAAAACTTGATATATCAGGTATTAGTGGTTTTAGTTTGTGGAAAAACTATGTGTGTAAAGAGCAGAACAAACAAACAATTGAATGCTATCTGATTCAGGCCACTCGTATAAAAGACTTTATCGCAGTACCTCTTTGCAACATCTCAAACTACAGTTTATAAAGTGGTAAGAGTTCGGATAGGGATTTAGTGGTGAATCCGGCAGAAAGAACTTCTGATTGTAGGGATTCTAATGAGGCATGGGTACCTAGTAAATGGTAGGAAGGTCTAAAACTCTAAAACCAAAGGATGCTATAAATCTTGCTCCTCTTGCTAGAGCCAGGATGCGCTTTTACTATCACTGTGTGTCCTCGTCCTTGCGCCCATCGTCCGACGTAAACTTATATATACAGATCGGTTCCTCTGAAACTGCTGGGCCAATTTGAACCGAACTTTGCCAAAATTGTTTTTAGTGGTCTCCTAGAAAAAAAGTTGTTTGGGTTCGTACCTTATCAAAGATCGCCGCCAACATTTAAACATTGGACTTTATGGGAAAACTTTTGAATATCTTCTTTTCTGCATCTACTAAGCCAATTGGAAAGAAATCTGGCCACAACAGTCATGTGGTAGTCTTTATGAAAAAAGTCTTTTCAGATTCGCATCTTATCCACGATGGACGCCAGCGGGGAATATAATTGAATATTAGACCCTCTGAAACTACTGAGTAAATTGGATCAAATCTTGGTCAAAATAGTCCTTGGGTGGATCCCTATAAAATGTTGTTTTCAGGATTGTACCTTATCCAAAATGGCCACCTGCCAGCGGGAACATAGATTCAAAGATCTCCCCTGAAACTACTGAGCCAATGAGAACTAGACCTCAGTAACAAGTGTTTTTGGTTGGTCCTCTACAAAATGTTGTTTTTCGGTTTGCCCGTTGTCAACGATGATAGTTTAACGATACACCCTAAGGGAAAAACATTTTGAAATCATCTAATCTTCAACGACTGGGCCAACTTGAACCAAACTTTGCCATTATAGTCCTTTTGTGGTCCCTACAACAGTTATTTCCCAGGTTTGTAGCTTATCCTAGAGCACCACCAAAAGGAAACATAGTTTAATATTGGACTAAATTGGAAAACTTTCAAAGATTTTCTCTAAAACTAATGAGCCAATTGGAACCAAACTTTGCCACAATAAGTATTATGTGGTCCCCTGAATTTTTTTTCTTCCAAATTCCTCCTTATTCAAGATGCTAACAAGACCCTTAGGGATAACGAATTAAGAATAAATTAATTTCCAAAGGAATACTGAAGCAAGAGCCAAAATCATACATCCAGAATCCATGGCAATATAAAGATTACATACAGACAAAGAAAGTAAACAACGAAGATGAAACAAACAGTACATATAATAAACTCCACAAAAATAAAGCACTAACAGTGTGAACCTCTAAAAAAGGAGTGTCATCAGCTGCTCCGGAAGCATGAACTGCTTCACATGTGACATGACATTTTGTTCTCTGAAACTACTGAGCCAATGAGAACTAAACTTGTAAACTGCAGTCTTTGGGAGGTTTCCTACCCAGAAAGTTTTTTTTTTAACTTTTACTTTATCTATTTTTCTCTAAAACCAATGCGCAAATTGGAAACATAACTTACTAGTATGTTAGCCAACGTCCAGGTGTGTGAAACATACTTTTGAAGTCCCATAGTATATAATCTTATCCTAGATATTGTATTTGGAGTTTCCTGATGAACTTTCAGTACCCATCACCTTAGCAAGACAGTCTATTAAAGTTTTTCTTACAATCAAACACAACTTTGTACAAAGATTAGTCTGCAGATGCTACGACCTGAATTACTTGGAGCTTTACAAGGAATCGGCACATATAGTGGACATTTTGTTCTTTATCCACGTTTTCATACAATTAACAGTAATCAAGTTTGGCAATGTCCAAGACGTGTTGTCTTTTTGCAAAGTCCTCAATTGCATCCATCATATCTTGAGACTATACTTTTAATTGATGTGTTTGGGTTACGGAATTTGAATCTTTTGCAACGGTATGTCGGAATTTAAGTGTGCAAACGATATCTAGGTCGCCGTGTTATGACGTACTAGAGATGTTACCGGATAACTGACGAATCATACGAACGTAACAACTTATCATGGGAAACACACATATCATACGAAAGGGGATCTATCAATTTGTCTGTTTTGTTAAAAATTGATAAGTTGCATTTTTGGCTTACTCAATCAATCACAATATTCTGTTTTATTAGTATGTGCTTGATAACTAACACCTTGACTTTTTTTAATGATTTGGACATATTTCTCTATCAAAAGTTTTAACATGTACATGTAGAGAACAATCGAGTATGGTAAGGTAAACTCGATTCACCTGTTATGTGAGTATGGTAAGGTAAACTCGATTCACCTGTTATGTGAGTATGGTAAGGTAAACTCGATTCACCTGTTACGTGAGTATGGCAAGGTAAACTCGATTCACATGTTATGTTGTGTAGGCTATAACTATTTCTCAGGAGTAACAAAACGGTATTAAAGTAATATTTTGAAAGAGGATCCACTTTAACCTAGCATAATTTCAAAATTTGACGAATATTTCTTTTCTGTTGACTTCATTCCGCAGTTGTATGTACATTGTTCCGTTTGATTGAAACCACCTATTAAATCTAAAACTTTATTGTACAGAGGATCTCTTAATCATTTATTTCATGCAAAAATGTTCGATGCACATCTGCATAAAGGAAATGTCGTTGGAAAATTTTTTATTTCAGTGTCCGGAAATAATATTGAGCATTTAATAAGCTACCCTTAAAATCAAAATATGAAATCCGAAAAAAATAGCCGGAATACACAGTATTGCTACACAAGAAGGATGATATTGAAGCTTTCATAGTTCCCATTGGCTATTTTTATTCTCATAGGAACAATCACGTATTGTTCGTAAGAACTTCCCTTATAAATCCAATGGAAACCTTTAAAAGTCTCTTTGGAGCAAAATATCCTATGGGAATATCAATTTCATATGAACTATGAAAGTTTCAATGAGAAATACGATTATTCCTATCAGATTTATTGGCATTGTGACATACAAGAGTCCATATTGGGTTGATGAAACACGTAGACCTACACTTTCTTTTTACCAATGTGAACTGACATTATGTATGCCTTATGTTCTGCTCTAAGAACTCTGGAAAACGAAGAAAATTGCATAAAAATATCCAAAACATGGTTGCTTAATCCTATTTTTGTTCATATAATGAATTTAGCCTCTATAGGTCCCTGATTATTGGAAGCTGAAAACGCTACGTTGAATCTGTTGACATGCCCAACTGTCCAATAATGAAAACAAAAAACAAAAAAAAAACCAAAAAAAAAAACTTAACTTACGATAAAAAAAATAACCGACCTGTAGGTCAATTAACTTACGATAAAAAAAATAACCGACCTGTAGGTCAATATGGAAAAATTCCAATTCGGCTCAATTGGCGTTAATTCTGAAAGGGTAGGCAACAAACCAAATCATTTATTATAACCTTTACACTGTGCAAAATGAACATTATGCTTTTATTTTGATCCATCTTCTACAGAACAGGTTGTCTAACAATCTTTGTTTTTATCTGTTACCGTTTTTGCCATGTCTTTGGACTTCGATTTTTGTAGTCAGCGCTTCCCTTGTTCCTTCGGTATTCTACTGTCGTTGTTCCATTAGTCCTCAGACGACAATGCCGACGACTGTGCCATACCAAACTACGACCGCACTTTTTTCGGTCGTGTAAAGATCGGTATATTTAGTAGTTTCCGCCTTCAAATCGACGAAGAAGCAAACTGAACATGATTTAAAAAATTGATTTTTGGAAGTCTAAGGGGACGACCATTCGATAATGAGGGGAGGGCTTGGAAGATTTATTTCTGTCAGATTATTTATTTTGTGATATGAGCAAGTCTGAATTTTTATTTTCAGTGTAACCAAGGCCGGAATATTTATTTCAAGGACAGATTATTTATTTTCAGGTATTACACGAAGAAAGATTATTTATTTTCCACAGTGCTATGGCAAGAATATTTATTTTCAGTTCAAAGAGGGACAGATTATTTATTTTCAAAATCTTCCAAGCCCGCCCCTCAAAATCAAATGGTCGTCCCCTAAATGGCATCTGATTATAAAATGTGCACTATAAAAGTATCCTATTTTAAGAATACATTAATTTTGTATAAGTCTTGTTAATCAAGTTTATAAAATCTCGCGAGGATTTAACAAGTATGTAAAATATGTCTATGCATTTTCATAAAATAAAATTACATTTTTTTTTTTTTTCCATTTTTCATCGTAATAAAAATTTCATTTCATAGTTTTAAATTTCGCACAGATTTTAATACAAATTAGACCTTCAATAAAAAATCGCCAATAAATCTTTCACGCATACTAATCAAAGTGACCGACACTTTTTGAAGACTTTCATCATGTGAACGGATAAATAAGTCGTAGAAACGACTTCAAAACTCATGAAAACGACTAAACAGCACATGCGAATGGCTTTATAACTCATGGGAACTCCTTGCATGCATATTGTCACATAAGTATATTTTATAAATTCGTATTTTAAAAGTAAAACATATCATATGAATAAATAAACTAAGCAGAACGTGTATTTCGTAGTTACTGTGAGCACTTCGATACAAAATAAAACGGGTAGTTCTCTATATACAGTTCGACAAAACTCAATCCGTGATACCGCCAAACGAGTACCTGTACTGATACGTCAAACATACCGATAAACTAGCTAAATATAGAAAGGGTAATCCGATACACCCGAAATAGAAATTACGTAAAGTAGTTACGACTGTTTCGTATATCAACATCCGGTACAAAATTTCTAATATTTAACTTTTACATTAATATGCATGGTGATATGTTCACATTTTATTTTATTATATCTATTTTCTCCATATTTATTATATTTTGTCTGTTTATTTTATATTTTATATATTGAATAATTAACTGCTCCCATAATGTACATTTGGTTCGTTTGTACAGTTCGTCAGTTATCCGGTTATCTCTATTTTAACGAAAGAGAACCTAAACCTTACCTAGTTATTGCACAAAATTCAAAAAGCGACAGTAGATTTAAAATTCTTCATTTCTTCATTTTGAACCATATTTCCTTCGTAAATCGCTACATCTCGTTTCGTCGCTTTCATGTGTACTTGTGACTTACGAAAGAGACGAACGAAAGACATTCGAGTAGTCCTTCTTAATGTTGTGAAATAACAAGGATGGTCAAATCACATGGCACTGGTGGGGATCGAACCCACGACGTCGAGATCTAAAGGCAGCGCTCTAACCAGTTGAGCCAAAGAAGATCTTCCCTAACTCAACGAGTTATGCTACCCTTATATCTCAGTTTCACTACACCCCTCCCCCTTTTCTCTGTTAGGGGTGTGACCATCCTGCCTTACTACTGGAAACATCCTGATAACACCTGAGTGGCATATGGCTAACTCACCGAGTGGAATGTGACCTCACTCGGAACCTCTCTGCCTTCATCTCACAACTATTTACATATATACATATTTACATTAACACCGTCATCTCGGGTGACTGAACTGGCAGATTTTCACCTCAGGTTACCCAGTTTTCACTGGCAGTAAGTGCTCGCAGCGCCAATGTTGTGAAATAACAAGGATGGTCAAATCACATGGCACTGGTGGGGATCGAACCCACGACGTCGAGATCTAAAGGCAGCGCTCTAACCAATTGAGCCAAAGAAGATCTTCCCTAACTCAACGAGTTAGGCTACCCTTATATCTCAGTTTCACTACATTAAATGTCATGCATTTCTCATTATGTCATTTGTAAAATAAATGTGAAGAAGTAACAGTCCGACGCCACAGTACAAAGTGTAAGAAATAAAATTTTATTGGTGTTAACATGCAATACTTGAACCATGTGACCAGTAAACATTCATAATATCTGTTATATATTTTGTGCATTTTACACGCCGGGGGGGTCTTTATAAATAAGACATCAGAATTTCTCTCATTTCATTGTATCAAATCAAATCTATTAAAAATTTTCAAATACATATTAAACACTGCTAATTGTGTCCGTTTAATGAACAAATACAATCAGGTCACGTTGAGAATTCCTCTTGAACCATAGACAGTTTATCTGTATTGAAGTTTAGTAAATGCATTTTGTTTGTGATATCCATTTCAAATATATGGTATTATCTGGATCTCATCGTATGCTATGTATATTTTATTGTTTAGGCCTACTTGCTGATATTTCTTATATATTCTATTTTATTTTTTGATTGTGCTTTTTTTTTTATTGTTTTTGTTTTTGTTTTTTGTTTTTGTTTTTGTTTTTGTTTTTTTTTTT